>FJUW01000004.1:2268577-2399160 GCA_900074885.1 Rhynchosporium graminicola | reverse complement strand
TAATTAACGAACTTACTAAGTCGCTAAACCTCCCCGATAATACCCTTATATTAATAGTAACTATAAGTAACTCATAGGAAGACCGCGCTTACTAGCTATAAGAGGCAGAAAGGAAGCTTATAGAGGAGAGATAATTAAACGCCGACTTATCTGCAGAACTACGCTAGTTACGGGACGAGTTCCTAGAACTACGCTAGTTAACTACTTAGTACTCTGCTAAGTCTATATCGTTTAATAACGTTTAATCGCGTATAATACTGCTACTATTAATTAAAGAAGATAACGCTACTTCTACGCCTGATAATTATCGTCGAGAATAATCTACTGGAGGAATATTATTAATATTATATGCTACGCGTATAGAGAAGATACCGAACCTTCTAAATAAGCTCTCTAATAGAATTAACTACTCTTTAAAACTCTAGGAAGTGCAGATACGTAACGCCCTCTGGCGCTACTCTAGCTACTTTATCGACGAAGATCACTATAAAGATTAGTTACTTAACTAAACAGAAGGAATAGCTAGAACTTACCTAGAACTCTCGTTCTTAGAACTAGAATATAACGAAGAAGGTAGTATAATTGATTCACTCGATATAATTACTTAACTCGTCTCCTTCTTATCTAATCTATACGACTAATAAACTATAAGAGCTAGCTACTCCGCGCTAAAGATAGATTATAAGTAGACCTTCTGGATATTCTATTACGAGTTTCGTACGCTAGCTCGTAAAGCTAGAGTAAATAATTAATTAACTCTGAAAATAGACTTATAGGAGAAGCTACTTATATAGCTACGGAAATAGCTCTTCTAATAGTACCGAACGTTAAGGATACTAGAAGAATACGTTAAGGCTATATAAGCTAAAGACTAAGGTTAATTCATTGAAAAGACTTATTATTCCGAGTCTTCGGCTAAAGCTAGCGCGACTCGGGAACGCCCTATAAATACCTCCTCCTAGCGCTATAGTACTAACTCCTCTTCTTATCCGTAAATTAGTCTTCTTACGCCCGAGAATACTAGTGCGACTAGTAAATAAGTATTATACTCTGCACGAAACAATACGCCTCGTGTATAATCACTAGCGAATACTCCTTATTACTTTACACCTACCTTATACTTACGCTTATCGTTAGCTCGACCTAATACTCCGTATCGAATCAATGTAATTAACGCTAATAATAACGTTGATAGCGAGCTAGAAGAAACGTACAATAATACCTAGGAGTATATTAAACCGCTAGTAAAAGACTACGCTTAGGGAAAAACTCCTTCTTAGGTAGTATACGAGATATATGATATCTTAACCTTACGAAGCTTCTTAGTAGTTAATCGTTCACTATACGTGCTACTCTTACTAAGAATAGACTCTTGTATAAGCTACTCGCACTTCTCGATTCTGGAGCTAATAGATACTATTTTATTAATCGTTCTTTTCTTAAATCCCTTTCCTTCTTCTTAAAACCTTCAATTTACCCTCTGCTAAATGCAATTCCTATTAAAGGCTTTAATAGCGTTAATAGTAGTACTATTAGTTACTATATAATACTTAATTTAATAGTAGATCGTTACGTTCAGGTATTTACCCCCTTTCTTATTATTACTCTCGGAAACTATAGTATTATACTCGGAAGGACCTGGCTTTCAGAATATCAAGTACTCTTAGATACCTCTAAACGATAGATTATTTAGCTACTATATACTCCTCTTAGTAACATTTATAGCTCTCCGATCGAGATTAAGGACTTACGTAAACACCGTACCTACTAGCGCTACTAATATAACGCTAACGAACGAAACGAACGCCTTAATTAGTTCTGGGAAGCGTACGAGGAATAGCGAAGCGCAGCTAACTCTCTTATTAATATTCGAGCTATTATTAACTCTATCTCTATTATTAAACGAATATTACTAGCTCGGAAGCGCATTTCTAAGGAGACTTATAGCTATAAAAATATCTAAAACTCTCCTCTAGAGAGTGTTCTATAGGTAACTAACCCTCTATTACTACCGCCGATTAGTTAGGACTATTTCTCTAGCGTTTATACTACTTATTATAGATATGATAAGCCTAAGTATTTATTACCGGAAGAATAAGAATAGAGTAATAAAGAGAAGTCTTTATACTCTAGAGAAGCTACTAATATATAGCCGAAGTACGTATAATTCAGCGATATTATCACTTATATCCCGCGTGAATCTTTACTTTAACCCTAATTAGAAGTCTTTACGTTAAAGACTTACGTATAAGACTACGCTTATATAATTTATACTATAGACTAATAGTTACTCGGAACACTATCTCGCGACGTAACAGAAGCTACTTAAAGTATAAAAATAGCTATTATAATATTTCGGAAGTAATAAAGATCACCTCGTATACTCAGACCTCTTCTAGAGCCTCCTACGCTAGAGATTTATACGATTAGTAGCTTAGCTTTCTATCTCTTATATAAACGCTAGAAGTCTTCTAATAATAAGATCTTCTCTATTACCTTTCACGAGATAGATAAGCTTCTTAATAACCGAATCGCAGTTTAGTAACGTAATACTATTATCGTATCTTTAACTATCGACCTTATGAAATATCGCAAAACCGCCTAGTAATTTACTATTAGCTTAAGCGAATTAGATTCAGAACTATAGATCCCTTACAAGTATAGCTAGTAAGTATACGTCTTTTCTAAGGAAGCTAGCGATATTCTCTCTCCTTATCGCTTATACGATTACCGAATTAAGCTTAAGGAAAGGGCTGAGAAGAACCTTAAATACTCCTCTTTATATAAGATATTAGCTAAAGAACTTGAAGTCGTTAAGGCGTATATTACTAATAACTTAGCTAAAGGTTTCATCGAACCTTCTTAAGCACTATACGCTATACCTATTCTTTTCGTTAAGAAAGCTAATAGAAGTCTAAGATTCTATATCGACTTTCGCGNAAAAGAACTTAGCGTTTATAGTAGCTACTACGCGAAGACTAAATCGATCTAGTATTACTTATAAGTAACCTCCGGAATAGCTCCGACTCTATAGATAACTTTAAGCTTATTAACGCCTTAGAAGTCGCCGACCTATCGCTAGTCTTTTCTATAGTATAGTAAGTACTTAACGCTAATCGCACTACGCTATTACTCTAAGCTTTACGGAAATAAGCTCTCTCTGCTACTCTTAGAAAGCTAACTATAGAAAAAGATCTTCTACTCTATAAAGGAAGACTAATCGTACCTGATATCTTATACCTTCGCACGCTACTTATACGCGAAGTATACGACCGATTAGAGACTACTTATCTAAGTGCAAAGAAGACCTTATAACTACTAGTATTATAATACTAGTAGTATAGAATCGCTTTAACTATTAACTAGTACTACTATAACTATTATACTTACTAACGAATTTAAGTGCTGCGTAATAAGAAACCGGGCCTCTTCTAACTTCTGCCTATACTATTATATCTATAGGAGTATATTATAATCGACTACTATAGCTTCAACCGCGATAAATACGGTTACGATAACGTTCTCGTATTTATCGACTGTTTTAGTAAATAAGTAATTAGTATTCTATACCGAAAGACTTCCGATACGCGCGACTTTATAAAGCTTTACTTATATTACGTATACCGCTATTTCGGAGCTCTATTAATAATTACCTCTAATAGAGGGCCTTAATTCGTTTCCTGTTTTTAGACTGTAGTTATTATAATTCTTAGTACTAAAAGATAGCTTTCTGTAGCAGATTACCTATAAATAAATAGCTAAATAAAGATCTATAACTAATATCTCTAATATAGATTATGACCTTTTATCTCTTACTATTAAGATAACTAGTCGGAATTCTTACCTATTATAGACTACGCCTAGATAACTCTCCTTTATAAATCCCTTAGAGGTCTCTTACCTTTTAAAGTCGTTTATAGATATATACCCCGCGTTAATTAGAATTAGAAAGACTTACCTGACTCTATTACGCTTACTGATAAGTTAAATACTTAGTAAGCTCTAGATTACGCTAATCGCTTGCGCGACGCCTAGACTACTACTTAATCTAGCCTCTAACGTATATAAGCTAAGATATCCTAATCTTATAATCGCTTACGCCGTGAAGTCGACTTTACTATAAACGACTTTATTTAGCTAGATATACGCTACTTTACGAGTACTCGACTTAATAAAAAACTCGACTTCCCGACTAACGGACCTTTCTATATAATTAAAAAGGTCAGAAGCTCTTATTATCTAGAGCTCCCTACTAGTATAAAAGTATATAATATATTCCCTACTACTAAGCTACGGAAGTATCTAAATAACCTCTTACTAAGATAAACCTTACTACTACTACTACTTATTAATATTACTAGTGATAATAAATAGGAGATCGAAGATATACTTACGTGCTATAAGTAGCGTAATAGCCTCTTATACCGAGTTTCCTAGTTAAATTAAGACGTCGATCTCATATAGTACGACGCTATAGATATTAAATACGCTCCCGCTAAGCTATAATAATTCTACCTTAATAACCTAACGTAAGCTAGACCTCCTACTAGACTACCTAATTAGCTAAAAGCTTTCTACGATAGAATTAATAATTACGACTACCTTAATAGTAATAAGGAGATAAACTAACGCTCGAGGGCGAGCTTTTTTCGGAGGAGGGGGTAGTATAATAACTAGTCAGGTTTAGAGGTCTCTCCCTATTAGTGGAAACACTTACTACTAAGCGAGATTATACGAGTAGAGTTTAGGGGCCCCTTTCTATATATATACTTCTATTCTCTCTCTACTTCTTTACTCCTTAGTTATAGATTCTTAAGTGATTCTTACTACTTTATATTCATAGTAATATGAGGTCTTATTACTCAGGTAGTTTTGAGACCTTTCTAGAGCAAGCGTCACATTGGATATATTATAGATATAGTCTCGTTGAACTCGAGTAGTTAAGATACTTAATAAAGATAATAGTCTAACTTACTAGCGTCTAATTCCTCTGTGAATATTACCTCTATCCCTATAGGTATACGAGAATAGGGATATTCCTTTTAATAGGCTATAAGCCCCGGCAGGATATAACTTCGAATCGACGAAAGTAAAGCGATCGATTTAAGCTCTAATAAGTAAGATAAAGGTATTCTAATTAATATAAGAAAACTAAAGGGCTAAGTAAGAGTACTAATAATAACCGGAGAGCCGCAAGTAAGAAGGCCTTTAATACTAACTGTAACGACACAAGACTCAAGGCGGTATACAAGCAAGAATAAACAAGTAGGGAGGCTAAGAGCGATCTTATATAGTCTAGTACGAAGGAAACAGAAAGATACAGAGCTCTAAAGGAGTCTGCACCTTCTATATATATAAGGATGGTATTTCTAAGGCACTTATACTTGCTTTTATCTGCCACGTATACTATTCGCTTTTATATTACCCTCTTCTAAGATAAAGGCTCGCCCTCGAGCCTTTAAAGGTAAATAAAAAACGAAAGAAAAGATAGTTAAATCAAGTCGAATTCCAAACAAAATCCAAGTAATTATTAATCTAAAGCGTAAGACGTAAATCACTCCTTCTTTATTAAAAGCTTATGAAATTCGGTCCGATACTACTCCGTTTCGAGTCCGGAAAGGTAGTAAGAAGCGAGTACTGAAATTATCTCTTTAGTAGAGGAGAAAGGCGTAATTTCCGAGAGATACTATAGTTCTAAGTAACCTCTTATAAGGCTAGAAGTAGAGCTCTAGACTAGCGCTTTATAAGCACGCGTAGTTAGGTATCAGTCTAAATTAACTTCTAGTTAGTCCTTAATAGAAGCACGCTATTAGCTAAAAGATAAGTTAATCCCTATATTAAGATTATCGATACTTTTAGTTAGTTACGACTTACTAGAGGTCCGTAAATTATTAATTAAAGAGCGTTTAAGGGTAAGTTCTATCGGTAATTATAATACCGAGTTTACTAAAAGTCTAAGGTTTACTAAAGGTCTAGAGTTCATCGATTATACCTAAGTATATAAAAACTCGGCAAATATCTGTTCGATACGACTAATACTAATAGAAAGCTCCCGAGTAGTCGATTCTATCTATAATTAATAGTCTTCAATCGATTAAAGTAATTCTATAGTAGGTACAGAATCGGAAGAGCTACGAGAGTATTCCGGTGAAGCCGTAAGAGCTAGCTGAACTTTCTTAGGAGGCATAGTATTAGGTAAGCGAGGCTAAGCGAAAGTAATAGAACACTTAAAAGTTATAGAAGAAGCGAAAGTCGAAATCGAATTCTGAAGAAGCCGAAAGATTAAAGAGAGTTAGATATCTTCGTTAAGTAGATATAGAAAGTATTAAATTAAAAGTTCTAGTAAAGGGAAGTCGATTCTACTAAGGGGGATAAATTATACTAGAGTATAAGGATTACGAGTCGAATTCTGATAATTTCCGCTAGAGTAATAAGCTACTTCGTCTTAGCCTAAAAGTAAGGTTTTTCGCTATTAGAGCTACTTTCGGAAAGTTAAAGTCGAGTAAGAGGATAATAAATATTAAGGCCTATAGGGAAGTTTCCACCTAAAATTCGTCTGCTATTTTACTTCGTACGTACGAAGGAACGAGTTTCGAAGTATCCGAGAGTGATTTCGTAGTAAAACTAGTACTTCTAAGGCTGAATTATATTCAAATTCCTAGCTATCCGAGAGATCTCTGGAATCTCTGCTCTTTTGAAAACCTAACTATCGAATTCGTAATTAATAATACTAACTATTTCTATATAATTCCGAAAATCTAAAGTAAGTAGAGATAACTTAGCGAAAAGCTCCTTAGTAGTTATACGTACGAATCGAGTTTTCTAGGTAAGATATTATTTAATACTATCCCTAGCGTTCTTAATCTTTCTATTTAATATAACGATATAAGACTTAAGGCGGTATATAAGTAAGAATAAATAAGTAGGGAGGCTAAGAGCGATCTTATATAGTCTAGTACGAAGGAAACAGAAAGATATAGAGCTCTGAAGGAGTCTGCACCTTCTATATATATAAGGAGGGTATGCCTAAGGCACTGATACTGGCCCGTATCTGCCACGTATACCATGCGCTGTCACACTAACTATACGACTTATAGACTCTAGAGGGAGATCTGTAATAATAATCCGAGGATAATAAGAAAGACTATTCCTCGTAAAAATAATTATATAACTCGCAGACTTCAGAGGAAACTCTATAACTATAAAGTCGAGTAGTAAGTAAGTAAGCTACTCGTAACTCTTAAACCGAGTATAGCTTTTATATAAACTAATAGCTAGTAAAAGATAAATATCTACTAGCTATATATATATACCGAGTTAACTATAGTTAACTTATAGAAAATCCAGTCGAACGTATCGAGTACCGCGCGATAACTATAGGATAAAATAAAGAAAGATAATAAGTTACTAATCTTAAGCTATAAGAACTATAATAAATAGTTTCTACGAGCTAAAGTTAAGATTAGAGGAAAGGGAGTATTTTATACGATAGATATAAGTAAGATTAACTTTACTTAGATAAGTCGAGAGGGAGTAAAAAGTAAAAGTATACTAGAGATTACCTCTAAAAGTATACTATTAGTATTAACTATAGATAACCTTACGAGCAATTTCGAGAGGCTTGGCGGAATATAGAATCTAGAGAAAGCCGAGAAATAGATATCCGACGACTTAAAGGCTCTAGATATTATAATCGAAAGACTTAATAATAATAATATCACGCTACTTAATAAGTATGATTCGGCAGGAGTACTATAGACTAAACTAAAAGTTAAATATAACAGAACGAACTCGTTAATAATAAATATATATATAATGAAGATTCAGACCTTTATATTTAATAAGGATAATAGGATAGATAGATTATAGCGAAACCTGAAGGAATACTATAAGAAGCTAATTACTATTAACGTAGAAATAGGAAAATTATATTCCGATAAAGCTTTTCTCTACTTACTTATCTTATCGCTCCGAAAGTAAGGTCGCTATACTACCTTCCTTAAAAGCCTTAAGCTATAGCTTCTAATAACTACTGACGAAAAGGTAAAAGCTTTAGAAGAGTATGAATTAATACTATAAGACTTCGGCACTAAGAGTAATAACTATAGTAAAGAAAAGGTATATGCGGTATAGAAATAGCATAAGTAGATATACTATTACCCGAACTATTATTCTCGAGAGAATAGTAGTTCATTAGACCGAAGTATAATAAGTATTTCTCGTAAGTATTTCTGTATAACGGGGTTGAGGTTAAGCTCTCACCAACTACGCCATCTGGACCAAAAGATCACAATATACTGCGCGAGCAGTATACGCTTAACACCGTACATATACAATCGACTACCACGTGACCATTACATTCTGCTACGGATCTAGCGATCACTTTATCGCTAATTACGAATTCTAGACCGTAAGTAGAGAGTATACTAAGAACCTCTATTTAGAAAAAAAAAGGAAGAAGTATAGCAAATTAACTTATAAGACTAGATCACGAGTTAAAGATAAGAAATCGCGATCTTCCTAAACTAGTAAAAACGAACGCTCTACTAAGCTAAAATCTAGAGACTTATAATAAAAGAAAAGAGGATATGCTACTATCGCGGAATCTAACTCAGATACTAATAAGGACTTAGGAGACTCCGGAAAAGATATAAGCGAATTATCTAGTTCTAATAATAATACTATAAAGAAAGTTATATTATTAAAGGAATTAATAAGTAAAAGTACTCCTGAAGACTAAGTAGTCGATATAGGTATAAGTTTATCTATAACTAACTAACTCTACTTATTTAGGGAATTAAGGCTAATACCTAAAGTCTATATATAAGTAGAAGGAGGAATACTATCTTCTTATATATAAGAAATAGTACTAGTTAAGGCTATAGATAGAACTTCCTGCTATTTAGATAATATACTCTTTATTCCTAAACTAAGTATTAATTTGATCTTTATAAAGAAACTCTATAAAAGTAGTTACTTTAGAAAGTTTAATAATAAAAGTATCTAGATTATAAAAAGTAATAAGAAAGTCTTAAAAGTAATATAATCTTAAGGCTTATATATTATAAAACATATCTCTAAAGCTTTTAATAGATAAGTAATTAGTAATAGATAAGTTAACTATAGTTAATACAAATAGCTAGTATATAAGCTAAAAGCACTTCTAGCTACCGAAGCAGATAAGAATACCTTAGATAACTTAGATAACGTAAAAGGAAAGGAGCTCGAACGATACTTTAAGTACTATCGATAATTTATATACTTTAGACTTAATAAGATTCGGAACTTATATAAAGTAATTATACTCTAGAAGAGAATTAAGATCCCTAAGGATCTAGATATCTACGATATATATACTCTTACGAAAATAAAGAACCGAATTCTAAAGTAACTAAGCCTCTGGCCTACCGAGGTCCTCGATCTAGTATAATTCGATATCGCTAGACTATTCCTGCCTATAATACAGGGAAACCGCTACTTCCTAATAATTATCGATATCTGTTCTCGACGAGATTAGATAATTCTACTAAAAGCTAAGAGCGATACTTACTAAGTACTTAAGGACTAGAAAGTTAGAGTTAAGCTATAATCCGGAAAGAAGATTAAACGCGCGAGATTTAATAATATACCGGAATTACTAAAAGCTACCTCTAATTAGAAAGCTAAAGATAGAATACTAGTATAGTTAATAACTATTATATTATCGTATTAGAATAGACCTGCTGAAAGATTAATTCAGACCGTGGAATTCGATATACGTATAATACTTAAAGAAGTATAGTTACTACTAGAATTCTAGGACGAAGCTACTGAAGCTAATTTATATATAAGAAACCGCACTACTACTAAACTAATAATTAATAATTAAAAGACTTATCCTATAAAAGCTTTTACTAGAGAAATACTATTAATTAACTATATTCGCAAATAGAGGAGTAAATACTTCTACTATATAGATAAGAAAACTATCCCCGTAGGCGAGCGTTATAATAAGCTCGTTAACCCTAGTAGAGTTAGAGTCTTTATAAGATATTCGGAAAATATAACTAAGCACTTTAAGTTCTACTCTCCCGAAAGAGGCTTAATAATTATAATAAGTAGGGTTATTATTAAGGAAAGTAGTAATAGAGGATCAGTCGACCTAAGACTTCGGAATTACGTAGCTAAGTTATAAGGAACTATAAATATCGCTCTAGATAGAAGAGCTCGCAGGAGACCTAAGGTACCTAAGGAAATCAGTAAAGAGGTCGATATAATAGAAAATCTGCAAGTAGAAATACCTTTATTTATTCTATTAATAAATATCTTAAGCTTTACTAAAGAGGATATACTAGATTATACTCCTAAGATTATCTTACTAGAAAAGATACCTGAAGATAACCTAAAGATTATATAAGATAAACCCGCGAACGCACTAGTATTAGTACGATCGACTTATAAGTCTATCTTACTAGTTAGAATACTAGGATTAGCGGAACTAACCCTAGAGTATTAAGATAACTCTATAGAAGTAATACTAATAGATTACCGGATATAAGATTTAATCCCTAAGGCCCTAGACTAAGATTCGGAATCGATAAATAGAGTACTTATAGATACTCTTATAGATAAAACTCTTATTACTTAGGTTAACTATAGGTAACTTAATTAATCTATAAATAACTAAGAGGTACCTAAGTACTTCACTCGAGCTAGGAAGAGAGCAGGATCAGAACCGGAAGACTAAGGGGAAGCTAAGAGGATCCGAGCTATAATCGCGAAAATACTACTAAAAGGATAACTTATACGAAATAACTAGAAAGACTTATCTATAAGGGATAAATAGATAAGCGACGAGATCGAGATTGCTCTCGCAGCTATAGAAATCGCAGGTATTAAGATCCTAAAGATATATAAGGAAATAATAACTAGCTTATAAGTAAAGTAATAGATAGCCGCTATATCTAAGGAGATATTATCTCTATATGTAAATAAGACGTTCCGAGAAGTTATTATAATAGAGGGTTAAACCTAGTATCCTGTAAATAGGTCTGTGACGCTTGCTCTAGAAAGGTCTCAAAACTACCTTAGTAATAAGACCTCACATTGCTATGAATATGAAGTAGTAAGAATCAACTTAAAATCTACAACTAAGGAGTGAAGAAGTAGAGAGAGAAGGGAAGTATATACATGAAAAGGGGCCCCTAAACTCTACTCGTGTAATCTCGCTTAGCAGTAAGTGTTTCCACCAATAGGGGGCAACCTCCAAACCTCCAATCTGACTAGTCGTCACAGTACCTAAAGTTAACTAATAAAATAAGAATTCGCTACGGACTAGGGGGAGAATATAATACTATAGTTCTCTACTCTGATATAGACTAGGCGAGTAATAAGGTCGACCGGAAAAGTATCTCTAGAAGCGTATTAATATTCTATAATAGATTATTCTTTTAGTTAAGTAAGAAGTAGCGCTCTATTACTATATCGAGCTGCGAATCAGAATATATAGCACTTACGAACTGCGTAAAGTAAAGCTAATAGTTTATATAAGTAATACGAGATCTAAGATACTTCTACTTTATTAGGGAAGACTCTAGACTAGTATAGATATTCGGAGATAACTAAGGAGCAATTGCCTTAACTAAGAACGCTTACCTAAACGAACGCTCGAAGCATATCGATATCGCCTATCACTTTGTACGCGACTTAGCGGAAACTAGGAGCCTTAAAGTCGACTATATTCTAATAGCAGAAATAGTCGCTGATAGAATAATAAAGCTACTCGAACGAGTAGTATTTGAAAGGTTTAAAGGCTAAATAGGACTTATAGAGGACTTATAGGTAATAAGGTAATCGTGATATGCTCTGAGGGGGAGTATTAGAATAGTTAGTATTCAGTATAGTATCACGTAGTAACCTAATCGGGACTAGAGCTAGTATATAGGCCCGGATATTAAAGAATATCCGGGATATATTATAGATATAGTCTCGTTGAACTCGAGCAGTTAAGATACTTAATGAAGATAATAGTCTAACCTACTAGCGTCTAATTCCTCTGTGAATATTACCCCCGTCCCTATAGGTATACGAGAATAGGGATATTCCTTTCAATAATTTATATGCTTTTTTCTTCTTCTTCTTCTTTAAGACCTTAGTACCTATAATAGCGAAAATATGCCCTTACTCTACGTTGAGCTTCAGCTCCAATTCCAACTATACGTATAGCTAGTATTAAGAAGCTTTCTGTAACGGCACAAGACTCGAGGCGGTATATAAGCAAGAATAAACAAGTAGGGAGGCTAAGAGCGATCTTATATGGTCTACTACGAAGGAAACAAAAAGATAAGGAAGGAAGAAGAAGAGAGATGGAGTGCAAGGCACCTTATATACATGTGCCGGTACTAGTCCGATACTATACCGAGTCGGACACTAGTTCTGCCGGGATACCTGTGAACTTGGGCCCTGTTATCTATCCTTCTTCTCATGTGACAATCAGGTGAGCTGTCGTCACACTTTCAAACTCCTTCTAGGTATACTGTTTCCACTTCTAATTTCTTCTAATCCACGCCTTTAGATCTGCGAAACTCTCTTTAATTAGGTTGAAAAAGGGGCAATATAGTAGGAGATATTCAAGCTAAAGACCGAAGGTAGCGTATAAGATAGCGACTTTAGGAGCTCTATAGATAGAGGCGTTATCTATAATAATAACTCTGATTCTAAGCTTAATACACTCCGGTAAGATACTCTTTTTAAGCTATTCAGTGAAGATCTCTATAGTAATAGAGCCTTAGAAGATCAAAAGCTAATAATACCCCCTTATAGAGTATACTAGTAATATTAACTATCTTATCGACCTTTTTAGAACCCTCGATACCTCTACTAGAGCTCCTCTTAGAGCTTAACCTCTCCTTCTTTCTACTATACGTTTATTATAAGCAGATTCATCGATAAAGTAAAGGTAGTGAGAATTCCAGAATACTATCTTATGCCTCTAAGTAGCGATTAATTCGTCGTTTCGTTAGGCCGCAGATACTAAGAGTACCTTCTTAGTATATTTAATTCGTTTAAGAGCTTTAGAGACTTGATTAATCGATATATCGATATCGTAAGCTTCGTAAAGGTAGGTAGTAATCTCATCTAAGTATAGATCTAGATCTCTCTCTAATAGAGCTATAATATATAGCTCCATATTATCAGTTATTACTAGCTAAGGACCTCTCCGGCGTCGATTTAGAGCCTTATCTTATTAGATTCGACGATTACGCTAGTAAATTATCTTATATATTATTCTATACTCTCTTACTAAGGCGCGTAAGTTAAGATTCTCTCCTGAACGTAGTACTTGATCGATTTAGTGTGTTTTCCATACTAGCAGATTAGGAGCTATAATATTAACGTTATAGTAGACTTAATATATACTCTATAGATCAAGAGCTTTAAAAAGACGTAGTTTAGAGGTAAATCGATATAGTAATTATAGAGCTTTAGTAGTTTCTAGTTCTGATAATTATAGCATATTAATATTTAGTGGAGTTCATACTAAAAGGCGGTGTACCGGCGTTATTTACTGAAGAATCACGCCAAACCGAAGAATCACTGTATATGCAGATCTGTCTAAAAAAAAATGTTCGGAAAGCGTTCTTATATTTCTTCATCCCCCATCCCTGCGCAAAATCCATATGAATAATTGCGAAGCTTATCCCCGACTTTACTTTCCGGCGAATGCATTTTCCCAATCGAAGCAACAACATTCATCAAAAAAAGGCACATGGTCCTCACGAAAGTTGACTCATCTCACGAAATAGCGGCGATCCGCAAGGTAAGCTGATATCATACCACCCCGACCGGTAACACCGGATGCTTTGTTTGGGTGGGACATGCTTTAACCGAGCCTCATCACATACATGGAGCGGATATCCCCTAAAAAGCGGGTCTGGGCTTTGTCAGATTGTTTGCTTCCTGCTTCTACAAATGCATCGACAATACTGCAATGCCTGTAGCGGATACCCACCCTGAATTAAATAGCGCACCATTCTCATATTCATGAGTAAAGCGGACCAAAGTGTTGTAGTCGTACTTGGCAGCGATACAAGGCGGAAAGCTTGCTCGGGTAATGTTAAGTTAAGTGGAGATGTGACCTCACTTTGTGAGATAATATTGCTGAGAGCGTGTCCGGACGCTATTATTGAGGAATGACTGAGGTGGAGGCAGTTGCAGGGAGGTTGAAGATTTCGGTGTGCTGATGAGCGGTGTGAAATATGTCATTGTATTTTACCCTACTCGACTCATTCATATGGCTTTGGGTAAATAAAGGGACGCGAAACGGTTTTATGCTTAAGAGATGATTTCAATACATCCTATGCTTCCATGGAGCGTAGCGAATGGTATTAAGTCGTTGTAGTCGATTGCCGCCTCAACATCCAAATATTTGAAAACAAGAACTGCTAGATCAACTCAAAATAATAAAAAATGAAGCTCTTATATGTGCAGCTGGAAGAAGTTAAAGAGGTGGCTATAGACGAGGCCATAATTCTCCACCAATTCCGCTTATAAACGCCATTTCCCATAATCGGAGCTTTTTCAAGATGACAATTCTCCCACTTGGATTCGGATACCGTTCCTTGTACTCCCACAAACATCATGATCGTGCTTATATAGATTACAGCATAACCCAAACCGGTTTGTTCATCGTCTCGATAGGGATTTCCGATGTCCAATCATGTGTCGTGTATTCGTATACAACGCAGCCTCATCTCTCGACCAGACTAAAAGAGGTTCAAGAGTGTAGCCATACGAAGAATGAGTCGAGAAATTGCAACTTCTTTAGGATCTTGGAACTTTATCCTTCAGAAGATTTCCCTACGAGGTCTTTCTTTCAAGGCTCCTCGGCGTGGAGAGTGTGGTAGACGTCGGGGCTTTCAAGGCTCTAGAAGTCGACGGCGTCGGCGAAAGTGACGGCGGCTCATCTCTATCGCCAACATCTGTTATGCCGCCCAAAATGAGCTTACTAAAATCGTGATACCACCATGGCTTCGTATCAATTACATCCTCCCTGCAGGTAGTCAGAAAATAGTAGTTCTGCGGAGTCCTTTTCGAAACTCACTCTGTGGGCATATGATCGTCAAGTTGACGAAGCCTTTCTAAATCATGCGCATCTTCGCCGAACGAGATAAACTGAATGCTGAACCAACGAGATTGCCGCTTCCTCAGCTTCCCTCTGAGCTCTTCAAGGAAGCTCGTAATACACTTCTCAACATCGCCTCTGTTGGTACATCCTTCCCATAGACCGTCTGTGAGAGTCATTAGAGTCATCTTCTTACTGATGTTTGTGTAACCATCGAACACTTTTCCCAGCGTTTCCTTCAGGTTGGTCCTGTGGCGATCGCTGTGTCCCCCTTGGCATTTTGCATTGATGTCTTGAATGTCTTTGGGATGCTCCATCCTTTAACATCATGGAGGCTGTAATCCTCACCGATTGTGTAGAATAGATCAATTCCATCCGTGTCCAGAGGACCGATCTTCATAGCTATAGTTTCTAGAACTCTAGTCGCGACTGCCCAGTGCCGCTTCATGGTTGCTGCATTGTTCATGATGAACACCTGTGTTCATTAGGAAAGGCTGGCCAAGTTTCTGATAGAATTACTCACTATATCGCGATCGGAAATCAATTTCTTGAGCCAAGGGTCATACGGTATCCCACTCAACAATGATGAGAAGGACCCTTTCGTGTCTTTCCACTCCGTGAGGTGCGAATGCTCTTCAGATATAGCTATCGAAGAAGCTTGTGTAGGAGATGGAAAGAGACATCCTGGCCTACCGTAACCAATATCAGGTCTAGAAATCTGTTCAGGACTCATTGGGGGACGGGAGACGAGGAGGTTGAATTGTATCGGAGGGCAGCCCGGAAGGCTCCCGGAACGATGTTGTAGGTCCCAAGGTCAGTGATTCTACTGGGCTACTGGTTAGTTCTGGGGGCTTGACTGTTATGCGTGAATGTTGGTTTGTGCTCCTTTCCTGTTCATTCCTTGAACTCCCATTTCGAGATGGCAATTCCTTGCTTTTGCCTTTGGAAGTACTAACAGGGGAAGGAGATTTTCGTCGTTCCTTTTGCTTATCTAAAAAATTCAAGTTCTTGACTTTGGAATTGTCGCGGGGGTTTGGGCTTGAGTGCTGGTAGATGAATGTTTCGAGACACTGTGCTACTCCCTTCCCTAGTTGGCGGGGAACTTACCAATATCAGCACTACCCGTCCTGCTGGATATATGCATGTTAGGGATGTCTATGCGCTTGAATCTTATCTTGCCGCTCCCGGTCACCGACTCATCGACACTCAAAGGACTTTGTAGCGGGCATTCGCTTAACTGTTGATGTTCGTTAAAAATGTCTCGGCCTTTGTCTTGAAAGTCAGTCGTGATTGCATTTGCTCGATTTGCTGTTTTCCCCATGACTTTCCTTTCGAGATATTCCGATTTCTTCACTCTTTCCGACCTCAGGCGAAGCTGGCGTAATTCACTTGACGACAGATTGCTATCTTACTGCTCTTCGGCGTTCAGGTAAGTCAAAATGCCAATAATCCATTTCCTAGACAGGCACCTCAGCATAACATAGTCATCTTCATATATTTTGATTCTCACCCTGGCTCTTCAAGCCTGATGTTCGGCCATTTGCCCCACAGGTATCTCTCCAATGCTTCCCTGCACATATAACTGGTCTAGGGCGCAGCAAAGATCGAATACAACACATTCATGTAAATCACGAGCGTGGAATGCTGGAAGCACACGATAATATGTGCATTTCAAAACATTTAGTGTGGAACAAAGAAGTCTCTCATGCCCAGGCACCAATTAAACTCATCCCAAATGCACCGGAAAATACCAGCAACGATGCAAAAATCCGTCTCTTGCCTCTCAATACCCTCCAGCTCTCATCACTCAAAAAATCCTCAACGATCAGATCCGCGATCGAAGCGTATGTCAGAAGGCCAGCCGAGATCGCGTTGAAAATTCCTACGATCAGGAGGCCAGTTTGTGATTCTGGGCTGTATAATGTGTGGGTAGCGAGACCGATGGCTTGGCCGATTGGTGTTCTGGGAATTTAAATCAACAAGCGAAGGAAAGAAGGGGTGAATCAACGTACGTGCAACCGTAAGCAAGAGCCATCAACCAAGGTTGCCAGGCTTTGGGCTTCCATGACAATGCTGCAATACGGGATCCGAGTGCCAATCCCTCAAAAGATTCTATTCCTGTCAGACGGATTCGCCAAACGTCTTGAATTTACTCACGGTGGAATGAAATAGCAATCAATAACACGACAAAGTCATTTCCAGTAGCAACGCTGATAGCCATCCCAATGAACACGCTATGGAACAGAATTCCCAATTCCAGAAGCACACATTGCATCGTTTCTTTCTTGTGCTTTTGCTCTGGAGACATGAAGGTTCCCGATGATAATGGTTCCATGCCATGCTTGTCAGAAGGCTGACTAGGACGTCCTTCCAGTGCAGCAAGGGTCGCGCTGTGAGCAGTGACTTGTTGGAGTTGCCTACCCATACTGACATCCCTTCCGTGGAATGTGCCAGGAGCTTTCGCTTTGTGTTAGCCGCCTATAATTTCAAAAAGTTCATCTGACGTACCTGTCTCTTCGGGAGGGTCCCGGCTAACAACACCACGATCTTGATCTTGACCTGCAACCGGTCCTTTCTCCATCATCGACGCCGGGAAAGCACAGCAATTCTTCCCAGGACTCAAAACCATCTGGATGATGATAATACTGAAGACAGCCGCCAATGCAATTGCACCAGCCATAGAGGGATAGGTTTCATGCCAGAATCTTGGAAGACATGGATTGGTCAGAGAGAGGAAAGCTGTGGGCAATAAATGCACGAATGCCGTTGCCACGAGCACGCCTGTTCCAAAATGCCGGACCAGGAAGAGTGTTGTGGGAGGTATTCGCAATTTGGGAACTTTCACTACGACAAGTGGGAGCACACATGCTGAAAAGGATACGGCTAGGATGATGAAAAGTGCTCCGACATGGAGGGGGAGGTTGTAGTCGTCCGAAATCTCCGGGACGTTACACGATGCAGCTGCGGCGTGTCGCCGAAACATTGCTCTCTCGGATGGAGACATTGTAACGTGGAAATATGCAGTCTCCGGTAATTTGTAATTTTGATGTTGACGTGCAGGTTCCTCTGAGAAGACGAGGTTGATGGTCAGATGTACTTTTTCCGGAACTCCTATGAACCCCTTATCATCAAAACTCGAGACTAGAATCCTTCCTCCTCGATCAAATCGTCATCTAGACCGTATGGGAAAGTCTAGGACTATATAATATCCAGGCCTCCGGAACATCTCGATCGAGAATTTTCGAATGCTCTAAACTCCAATGCCGGTCTTCTAATTGGTGTCTGGTCCCACCGCCAAGCGAGTCGTCTTGACACTTCTATCTTGGCACCACGAAAAACCAATGTTGGCCCAGCATTTACTACTAAATCTCTAGCCAGACTATCAGGTGGTTGCATAGAAAACCTGGAGCGGAAGAAGGAAGGTTTATCTGAAGCTGTTCCCACCGAAAAAAAGATGCAGTCGGTATGCAGTTTCTCATGCATAACGACAAAGAGATTGACATACGATTAGCTGAGAGTTCAGATGACAGACATGCAATCTTGAAATGTTAGTGGTAAGTGCTGACGCCGTTCTCTCAACGGCTGTCATGGGGCCCACAAGGTGCTCCTCATATCCCCGGTTGTTCCGTACCAAGGATTGCAATACTAGGTTCTTAGCTGCCGGAAGAAACCGCGTGAGGGCAGGCTGCTCAAATAACCACTGAGTTGGCGAACTTCAGATATCCGGGTTTGTCAAGAACCGTGTTATTGGATGAAGTGAGAATGAAAATGAAATCAAAACAAAGATCAAACCCGCGAAGCGAGTTACTGTTTTTGTTGTTGTCGAAGCTAAGCGATACCCAAAGTTCGCGGTCCTCGGCTCATCGACGTCATTGGGTAATCATTGACCCGTTCGTATCAAAACATACCTTAGCGTCGCAACGCGATACCTCTGAGTACCTCCAATATCCACACAAATTAAGGTCGATCGAACTGTGAACACATTGAAACCTGTAGAGCGTCCATTCGCAGGAAAGCCAGGAGAGCACTCGAATGATCCGAAGAGTGATAGAAATCGCGTCGAGTCGAGAATCCTACTTCGAACCAACCCCGGTGCATAGGTATCCTTAAGAAAAGTCTCCCAGATCCCTCGTCCGCAGATCCCGCGCCTCATACATTCCACAAGTACATCCGATCGAAGATCAAAACGTGGACGAAAACTGGAAGTCCGGCCATCTACAAAGAGATCATCCAGTACAACGAAAGGGAGATCGGACATCCTGTTAGTACTGCGGATTCCTGGAGAGGAGAGCACATCCACATCTGAGCAGGGAACAAGTCGTGTTCTGATATCAAAGGAAAAGCTTCCACTCCAGTTCCTATCTGCGCCTTCGATTGCAAGAATTCGCGATGGAGTGATAAGACGGAGATGGAGCTCATTACTACAATTTGTTAGTGCGGAATACCTCTCTGGGTACCAAAGCTTGCGATAATCAAGTGATTGGACACAAACGAGAACAATACAGCAAGGGACAGCTCGCGTTGAGGTCCTAAATAATTACAGTGAAATTCCAAGGATGACTGCGAGACACCTTGCTTTGATCTTGTCTAACGTCATTGATTATGGCTTAGCTACTCGTTTCAGACAATTCTTACCACCTCTTTTCCTACGCTGTTGAAGTTTCCCCTTCGTCCCCCGTCATCTTATTGATCTCTGTTTTTGAGCTTGTATAATGGGGAATAGTAGTAAGCCACACTCGCTGAAACTGTGGGATGTTGTGCGTTGTCTTGTCCCTCTTCTGATATAGCAACAGGCCGACGAGATCACCGGAGTCTTTCTTGTATGCTGGTAAAGCCACATGGCCGAAGGACGAAGTTGGCCACGAATGCTCTTGTAATCATCCTCGGGGCTGTCCAAGTACACGCTTGGACAGCATTTGTGCGTTTGGTATTAGTTTGATCGGTGCTTAGGCGTAAAAGACACCTGATGCATGACTTTATGAGTTGAGGTGAATATTTGATGTTTCTGTCTACCTCGTGCTTGAAGGCTGATGCTTAAGTTTTTCTCCTGAAGTTAACATATTCTGCTCGTATATCTCAAGGTATTATTTGGTGTAAGGACATCAATGCGCATGTGAGTCCAACTTTTTTCACTCCTCTTATCCACTTCAGCCAAGGAGCTTCCCACGGTTGAACTTGCTAGCCACCATCCATTTCTTTGTGCTTTCGTCGAGGATATTCCTGTCAATGAAGCTGATGTGTCCGGCAGCGTAAATAAACACTCGCTTCAGCCTAATCTATCACGCAGTGTCGACGAATTCGTGCTCAGTCCTCACACAAAACTGCTCTTCGGCCGCTTCTCAAACCTCGGAGGATGGCTCAATTAGGTAAATCATTCGATCGATCTGGGTTGCTTGAATATTTCAATCGAATACGGCACTATAAGCTTGACCTTTTGCATTGTCGGATAAAGCAAAGGAGGCTCGACATCCTCTTCCGTATTATCATACCGTGAATAGCCGTGTATTATTCACTCTCTTTTGAGACTGATCTTGTATTGGTTGTGGCCTCCATTAACAATGCGCCCTGTAAATATCCACATTGCATCAAAGTCAACCCAATCGGATCCTGACTGAAATTGCGGCTAAACTGTGCCTCATTGTTTGGACCCATCCCGGCGCGTAACTCGTACCCCTACACTTGGCATGATAACGCTGCACCTAGAAATTATTTTCTCCAGCCTCTTGATCTTCCCAAAAAAAACACACAAGCTTTTGAATTCTCGGCCAGGAAATAACTCACAACTTCCAAGATCACCAAGACTTGAACCTCCACAACCATGACAGCCAATCAATGCCGCAGACCTTTTTTGCCAACTCCCACAATGCAAGTGCTAAACGTGATCAACGGCATAGACAAATTCTAATGATTCATTATAGAGGGGAAGATTTCTCTTTGTGCACTCTTCGAATAGACGCCCAGCAGGGGAGTAACGTATTCCTCGAAACCATCACGACGTGCTGCAAGACCGCTCCCATCAAAAGAGATTTCTGCTGGAACTACTGCGCGGTCGAAGAGTCACAGTTCTCTACTTGGTTCGCATGCATTGAAGCAATCATGCCGGGCACGCGGGATGCGGCTTGCCAAAGGACGGACCGTTCGATAGTTACTTATGCTTCAACGACATCGAAGACATCGACGACAACTTCCAGTAAAACCACGACTTCATCGACTTCGACTGCCGCGCCAACGGCCGAGACTAGGTCGAACTCTGATTCTGCTGGAAGAGTAAACTCGAGAGGCACTGAAACGTTGCCGACTTCTGGCAGTAATGGCACGAATGCGACCGGTGGAGCGCCGCGACCAACCGATTATGTACAGGCTGGAACTTCGAAAGCTTTTATCCTGTCAACGGGTGGTATGATGTGTGCATTCTTGGCACTTTCGGCTCTTTCATTGTAACAAAACTCTCCGTGTTATTTTGGATGCCTGCGGTTGAAGGTGCGAACGCTGCTAGAATTGCTGAAAATTCAAAGTTGAGGGATGGAGGAGGTGGAGGATGCAACGTGATTAATGGATAGTGGTTATGAAATGGGCAAATGAGAAAAGAACGAGTCACCTGGTCTTATTGCACTGTTCTGTTGGGTCATCAAACATATCGAACGTGATTTTTCCAAGAAGTACTTTGTGCTTGCCCATGGTCGTGAATTTGATGGCAGGTAGGTTTAATTTACCACTTGGCTGTAAGGGCCAAAGTAGGTATAAGAAAACAAGTAAATTCACTCGTAGAAGTCACCCGCTGAACTGTCGCATTGGATTTGTAAAGGGTACAACCATAACAGTATCGCTTCTGCTTTCGATTAACTTCTCTTTGCGGCTATCCGCCGTGGTACTCGGTCTCTAAGTTCGTCCCTGAGGAAGGAAGCTGTGACTGTAAGTCGAATCTACTCTCACCAATGAGGCTAATGGTCAGAGAGGCTGTAGAGACGATGACAATGAAACAGAACGAGGAAAGTAGCGGGTTGTCAGAGCTTCCGAAACGTCAACAATGTACGCGTTTTGACGAGGAAAGCTAAACCTAAATTAGACAGATTCGGTAGGATAAATAAACATGCCCTCCATGATGCTCCAACTTGCAACTACAATGATGCACACTTCTTCAAAGCTCTTTTTGTCAATCGCAATCACCCCGCACCGGAGACGAGGAGGATAGCATATTGTCACTGATTGCCAGACGGTTCAACGAAGAAATTTTTGAATCAGTCAACAGGAGGCATTACAAGGACAATAGCAAGATGATTATCCCATCCACAACTACACGTCAGCACATATGCAATAGATCTCCATGAAAGAAGAGCGACGTAAATATCCCTCGCAACATACCTGTGCGGCGAGATTCGGGTAATCATTGGGAATTTTTTTTCCTTCGTAAATTATTGCATACAACGTCCAATAACCCTTGGCTCGTGAGTAATATAGCTATCGTACAAATATAACGTTCGGATAACACTGAGTGTCCAAGTCGGCGGCTGAGTTTCATCATCGCGTTCCGTTGGGGTGGTGGACGCGGATCGGATGATAACTTCAAATGCGTATGCGGAATTCCAAACAGGCTTGGGCAAAGATGGTGAGTCATAATAAGAGATACAACGTCAGATGCGGCTTATATCAGGAAGGGGGACTTGCGAGCGAAAATCCGCGTGCGAGATGCCCATATTTCAGGAACGAAAAAGAGAAGAGAAAAGCCATGAATGACCTTGACATCGAAACTACATCTTTGAAACAGAGAGCGCTTACACTTCAAGAAATCAGATCTACCCTGCTTCTTCTTACATTTTGATATGTAGGTAGTGCTGCGTCGAACCGGACCCGGCGCAGATAAAAAATTATAGCAAGGAGGATTTAACATCGCGATGGATATCTTCTGTTAAAGTCATGAATTATTTGGATGGCACTTCATATATGTAAAATTCAACTCGATCTGGAAATC
Source organism: Rhynchosporium graminicola (assembly GCA_900074885.1). Taxonomy (NCBI): domain Eukaryota; kingdom Fungi; phylum Ascomycota; class Leotiomycetes; order Helotiales; family Ploettnerulaceae; genus Rhynchosporium; species Rhynchosporium graminicola. The sequence goes on along the minus strand of FJUW01000004.1, from coordinate 2,376,088 downwards.
CATTACTTAATCGAAAACGGACATACCCAGCTCCGAAGAGACTCGCCACATCTCGAGAGCGTCACCGCCCTCATTATATGTAGGACATATCAAGCCCGCTGATTCAAGCACTTCCAATCATCTCAGATATCATTAAAATGATCACTGGAGGTTTGAAGATAAGAGGAGTATGATTTAAGTTATTTGAAGATGCCTGTACAATTCTAAACGTCTATGCTCATTCTAGACTCGTTCTTCGCCTCGAAGGAGTTTTGTTTAGCTATTTTGGCTCGCAGACGAATGCAGGACCTGTCCTGTTTTATCTCTGTTGACAGTCTCCGAGTCATTCGTAAAATCCTGGTATTGAATTTAGTGTTGTCACGGTAAAACATCATGCCGGAATTCCTTGAGAAGCCGTACATTTGGCAGATGTTCCTCAGATGCATCAATATCGTTCCCGCCTATACGGCCTCTATTGTCGCAATGTGTACGAGCTAGTCATCACGGCGGCAAGCCATTCCTAGCAGGAGCGTGATGTATCGGCGAAGGAACCTCCAGTGTATCTCTCCTTCCTCTCCTTCCTTGATCTATCGGAACAGACGCAGAACTCATCGGAATCTGCTCTTCTGTCGACGTTCGTCCGGGTAATATCCCAAGTTGCGGTCTCTGAGTCGAGCTCTGTCGTATTGAGCGTGGCGACTGCGGACTCACCCCTCTGATCGATCCTTCTCCAGGACCATTACTGATGAAACTCGGTGCTCTTGATCTTCCAGTCTCTTCCCTGAGCGGATTGTATTCTCTCCTTGTCTGTATTAACTTGGGGTTCCGATACGCCTCCCCAGGTAACTCTGGATAATCAACTGCTCTGCCATGTTTGAATTCCGAATCGTCGAAGCGGTCTTGTGCTGCAGTGCCAATATAGTTGCCGATGTTCGTGAGCACATTCGCGACTTTTCGTCGGCCGCCAAAGTCTGACTGCGTTCGCCTTGAGTGATGTGTTTGCGTTTGGGTAAGGTTGGGACTGCTTTGAGGAGCGATTTCGAGCTCGGTGAGGCTACGACGTCCGTCTTTGGAAGAACTGCGGCGGATGGCAGGAGTGGCGAAAGGAGTAGAGGACGGGGACGGGGATGCAATAGGTGTATGGTCATGTGCGGAGCAGTTGCAATGATGCGGGAGGGTTTTTTCGTTCGCGTCTCGGTCAGGTTGATCGGATGAGAGAAGCATATATAATGAGCCAAAAGCTGCTAGGCCTGAACCAACCAGAGGCGCCCATTGACCTGCATATTATCAGCAAAGATGGTGACAGGAAATTATTTTGGACGTACCAATACTTGCGATCGGTTCTGTTTGGTACCTGACTGGTTTGCTGAAGAAGTTCATCTCGCCGAGGATGAGGATTGTCAAGACAGCAGCACCAAAAACAGTAACTTCTACCACACTTAACAATCGTCGAATCACGCTGTTCAGTCCTTTCATAGAAAGTATCGTCGCTCCATTTGTTCCTTCACTAATGTACTCATCAGCCAAAGTAAATCAGTAACATCCAAGAACTTTTGACAGACAGCACCACAAATCTGGCCAGGGTCAATGCTTACATTTCCTTGTCTACCTTTTCATCCTCTATCTCCCCATTTCCCCATCTCAGTATCCAATTGATCTTTCGAATCTTGTTCCACATAGAAATCAAGGAAAGCACAGCCGGAATGCAGCACGCAGCAGCAAGAAGAGTCGCAGTATGAAAGGTGAGTCGGTCTGGTACCGGAATCACGTATATGTTATTGACAGCGCCGCCTCGCATCGGAGACACCGGGCCGCCTTCAGCAACTGAACAAGTGAGACCGCATAACGGCGCCGCATCATATGGGAAACTCTCTGGGTCTGTTGGCATTGGATTCCCTGCATCATCGAGCCTGCAGCGAGTTGTTTTAATCCTGAAAAACTCGACTGTTAGACTCAGTAGACCTGGAGAGATTAGCCGAAGTTGCGAGTAGGAAAGTAATGTAGCTACCAGCGAGAAGAAGGCCCGTCCACAAAAAGATTGCATTGCGGCCGGGATCGTAGAAATATGTCCTCGATACTCTGACCGTAACGGGGGCAGCTAGAATACCGATCGCGCATAGCTGGAATGCTCCAAAGATGTCCATGTCAACAGCGCCTAGCGAGAGTTAGATTTGCTCGACAATTGTAGTGTCGCCAAAGAGACATTCACCATCAACATGCACAGCCGCCAGAACGATACCGTGGACAGCAGCAACAGCAGGGAACAGCAATGCAGCAGCCAAGCAAGCATTTCTCAACCATTCTGTCTTACGAGCAAATACACAAGCTGCGATAAGTACATAGTATCTAAGTATTCACACTTATTAGTCGTCCGTCTAAGGTTTGTTGTGGTGGGTCTAGCGAAGTGGGGGAGAGCGACGGCAAACTCACAAGACTCGTGAGCCGGGACCGTACTGGCCTGAGACTGGCCAGGCACAAATGACGTCCAGTGCATTGCTTGTTGAATTGGTAGATTCATGGCTGTTGAGAGCGTGCAACGATGTATATGGAAGAGTTGGCATGGTCACGGTTTCTCATAGTGCGGTGTTCTCTTGATATAATTGCTGTGGAGGTGCGAACAAAACAAGCTCAGGAGTTGTATTTAGCCCACGTTGCCGAACGATAGGTAGAGAAGTTCGCTGGGCTGGAGAGGAAACACTGCTAGATAAAAGAAGTCCAAGACTCCAGGGGCATTGGCATTGGCTTGATTTTGGAGCGGCTGAGATGGTGGTACACGCAGCAGGTACTGTATCTGTACGGGACGGGTTATTATTACGCGTACGGAGGTTGGTAGGGCGAACGCTTGACACCTGACAGTGAAGTGAGTGTGATGGTCGCGCAGGACTCGCTGATGCGCGAGAACTGATTCCTTCCGGCGGCACTTCGAGGACTCCCGCTTTCAGCTTCATAATCAAGCATCATCATTATCATTCCGAGCTCTTGTCACCTTCTAGAAACAGGACAAAGCTTCCATAGTTGCGGGAATAAAGGGCGTTCTTTCTCTTGCTCAGCCCACGCACGTCAAGGGAGTGACTGCATGGGCTTAACAGGCAGACGCAGTATAAGTAAGCAGTTTGATGATTGGGCGCCCCCCGTCTGCAAGTCCAATCCTTCGCCTGCTAGACGACTTATCCCGAGGGATCAACGCCATTGTGAGTGAGTGAGGCGGACATCCCCTTCGGTTCGGTTCGGTTCGGTTCGGTCTAAGAACCGATGTATCGAGGAGTGAACCGACGATAAATGAATGTGTGCGCACTTTGACAGGTGATCACGTGCTATCATAATATGTTATCGTAACGTAGATCCTAATATAGAAGTAGGTAGGCACGACTCATTCCATTCATCTTTCATAACGAAGCAGTAGTATTCCCTGTCAAGTAGGATCCGAGGCTAACTGCCAAGATTTGACCGAGTACGGAAAGTATAAAGCCAAGCGATCCATTCTGCCGCCAATCAGAGCCTCTAGGCTGTTGAGGCCCAGGAGCGGTGAGCCGAGGATGGATGAGGCTTCTCCGAACATCCACCTCAGTAAACATCCAATTTGACAACACAGCCAGCCACCTTTTGTCCACTGGAAGAAATTTACATGTATGACCTGCTGCTCTTCGCGATCAAGATCGACCCTAATCTACTTGGTATTATATTCACTAGGAGTCACGAAAGACGCTCTCGTTAAAGATTGATTATGTTGTCAGACAGTCGGAGATCTCGTCAAGTCAGCTGATCCACCTCCTCGGATTCACCGCTGTAGCCCTGTCTCGAGCGAGAGCTGTATGTAGTGTTTTGTCCTTGAATATATCTCCAAATACACATGAAACAGCTTGACTATGGCGACCGACGAAGTTGATCTCGATACTGGAAAGATCAAGGAGTGGCGATCCATGGTGACGCTGATCGCTTTTATTCTCACCAGTAAGCTGATTACCTTGTCACTTTCGGGTCACCAAACTAATTAAAGCAGATCTCATCACACTTTTCCCCTTCCATGTTCCTGTATATGTCCCTCGACAGATCTACAACATTTCTTATGATGCGTTGAGCAAAATCCGAGTCATCTCACCAAGACGGGTCCAATCTCAGAATGAGCCCACGTTCGAGGACGACGACAATAATGGCAAAACCAAGCCATTTGTTCGATTCCACTTCCCTCTCAACTTCTTGACCGCACCACTTATTGCCGATCTCTTTCTGCTGGCCATCTCAGCGATTGGTCGAACAGAAGTTCACGACGGTACTATTGGAGCAAACCATATTTCACCCATTGATATCATGGTCTTCTTCATCACTCTTGCATATATCGCCATCTCCATTGACGCTTCAGGGTTGATCAGATATCTAGCTTTTAAGGTCTTGCAAAAAGCAGGGAAGGTTGGACATAGATTGTTCTTCTATTTATACGCCTTCTTCTTTCTCCTGGGGAGCTTTATTGGGAACGATCCGATCATTTTATCTGGTACGGCTTTCTTAGCGTACATGACCAGAGTATCGAGCAATATTGTTCATCCCAGAGCTTGGATCTTCAGTCAATTCGCCATTGCAAACATTGCTTCAGCTATTCTGGTTTCTTCGAACCCTACCAATCTTGTCCTGGCTGGTGCGTTCCAGATCAGATTCATCGACTACACTGCAAACATGATCGTACCAGTCGTGATCACGGCTATTGTTCTGTTCCCATTCTTGCTGTATATTGTTTTCGCAGACGAATCTCTCATCCCGCTTTCCATTAAGATGCACGAACTCTCCGATGAAGCAAAAGCTCGGAAACCAATCAATCCCAACATTCCTCACGGTCGAGGAAATGCTGAAGAAGAAGAAGCAGCCGCGGCAGAGGGTGAAGAAGGTCAACTCCTCTCATTGGAAGAGATTATGAATCCATTCCTCGACAAAGGTGGCGCAGCTTTCGGTGCGGTGATAATGGCCGCAACCCTCGTGACTGTGCTTGCGCTGAATGCTGCGGCTCAGAATGGAAAGGAGCGCCCAGTATTTTGGGTGACGCTTCCGGCAGCCGTAGTGATGTTCTGCTGGGACGTTAGCTTTGGATGGCTCCAACGAAAAGAGACGCGAGAGATTGCAAGGAGGGGGAGGATGGAGGTTGAGACTGCTCGTGCTGAGCGTGCTTTAAGAGAGGAAGAGGTAAGAAAAGAGGCGGTTACTCATGTGGCTGGTGTTGAACTTGGTACGATGAATAGCCATCGTCCGCAAAATGCTGCGGACAATGCTGGAACTCGACCACCGTATGTTACCCTCATGGTATCTGAGAGTCTCGAGCAAAGTCCAGAGAATCCTCCTCGGCTTGAGTCTTCCCTCTCGATGCTTGTACCTGGAGAGGATCAAAACAGCCGGCCATCAAGTCATACTATGACCGCAGCAGACGAGAAACAGCCAATATCTGCACCAGAGAGCGTTCATCCACAAGCCGACCCTGCAAAAACACCCCACGAGGTGCGCGACAAGGATGACGCCATCTCACCAAGTAATTCAGACGAACACAACAATGCCCAGAATCGAACGACACTCCTTTCTCTCTCCGTAGATAGCTTCAGATGGGCTCAAGAAACCTTCCCCACCTGCTCCGCAGTGGTAGCCCATCTACCATTCGCGCTCGTCCCTTTCGCATTCTGTATGTTCGTCCTCGTACAAGCTCTCGTCACGAAAGGATGGGTTCCAGTATTTGCGTATGGGTGGGATCACTGGGTTGATAAGACGGGAACTGTTGGCGCCATTGGTGGAATGGCTTTTATTTCGGTCATTCTAAGCAACGTAAGTTTCTTCTTCTCCTCCGCCTCGACAAGTACTTATCAACTATCTTGTTTTTAGTTTGCAGGCACAAACATAGGCACTACAATCCTACTCTCCCGCGTCATACAAACCTGGGTTGAGATCCACCATAGACGAGAGAATGACCCCATCACCAACCGCACTTTCTGGGCAACCGTTTATAGTATGGCTATCGGCGTCAACTACGGCGCATTCAGTACCGCGTTCAGCGCCTCGCTTGCTGGGCTGCTCTGGAGGGATATCCTCGCGCGGAAGCATATCCATGTGAGGAGGCGTGATTTTGCGAGTGTGAACCTGCCCATCATTGCGATCAGTATGGCGGTAGGGTGTGCAGTCTTGGTAGGCGAGGTGTACATAATGAGGGATAATAATGCGTATGGTCCTTCGATGGCGGGGAGCGTAAATACAGCATGATTTGGAATAATCGGGATTAATGGCTGGGTTCTATTTGTAGTTCGATGTAAACACAGCGTCTGGTTAGATTTTTTCCCCCAGGATACGTAGCTTTTCACGAAATGACAAGAAGACTTACCTTTTGGACTCATTCTTGGCTCCGCAGACTTCATTTCGAAGCTACAGGTTTGTAGAACGCACCACGGACAGGTGTTGAGTCTTCGCATCCCGTACAAAATCGTGCTCGGTTGATCACGATCAGGTACTGTTTAATCAGAGACTTTTGTCTAAAGCTAGAGCTATCGCGGCGACATTTCACCGAGGGTTGAAACAAATATGAAATTTCTAAGACAAGTCTTCCGTTAAAAAACGTCAGTTGAAAAAGTGTTGAATCAGCACCCCGAAAGCATGAATCAATTGACGGAGCTAGCATTCTCTAAAATGCGTAATTAGCACTGTGCTCATTTGCAGATGATGCCAATACTCTCTCCATCTCCCTCTCGAATTCCTCATCCTTCAGGGATCTGGCAATAGCCTCATTCATCGCGTCATCTTCATCCATAGATCCATGGTCAGATGTCGCAGAATCGGCTCGCGCCTCCTCGTTCTCACCAGGAGATATCGCATCAAATTCCATTTCGGAAGCGCGGATCCTCGGGGAGTACTTCGCCTCTTCCTCTGCCATGAACGATAATGAGATATCCAACAACTATTGGTAATCTTCAGGAGAGATTTTTTTCTTATATAAAGCTATACATCTGAGGATAGCATCGACACCGGCTTGAGAGACGCCTCGAGCTGACGGCAATAAGCAATCATTCTTTTGCTCGGGCTTGTCAAGCTTGCGACGCTCGTGCGAAGCATTCACTCGTTTTCTCTGGTGTCGAGGGCCTCGTATGCTCTTCTGATCTACGAGATGATACCTCACGCCGTGAAACCCGTTTTTTTGTTGGCAGAGGCTCGCTGGCGGCCGACGCATTTTCATCTCGCTCAGCTCGCAGTCTGCATCGGAAGGGTCCGATGTCTTCGTAATCAAATGGAGGCCTGAAAGTCAGAGCGCACATCCCACTGGCTGTTAGCTTGTGCCTAGGAACTTCTCCAGGTTGTCTACTGCCGATGGCCTCGTTGATCTGCTTCGATCCGGGGCCGGTATATTTCCCATGAGCATCTTGGACTAAATTTGTTAGTCGGCGCGAGGGAAGGGAAGTATGGCACTTCCGATACTTCCGACAGAGCTGACTTTCGTGCATCAAGGTTCTCTCGATGTCTTCGTAGCCTTGGCTCGTCAGCTCCGTCTAGAGTTCTTCTCGTCTATCGTCCCATGCTGCTGTCACTGCTCGTCCGAAGCTGGCAGAGAAGAGTCCGACTTCGCGAGAGGAATCGCATGGCTGACAATCAAATCAGACATGTAGCCTAATTCCTTTGTATGAGTAGGGTTCCATCTTGCCGTTGGTATCCCGTTGTGTTAATGGAGTTGATGCAGGTGTTAATGTTACAGTAGAAAATCAATTGTGGTATTGAGGTAATCTCAACTTTACTCAATTCCGATCGCTTGACGTTTTACTCCTAGTTTTAAGATAGAGCAAATACAGTTCCTCTACCAGATTTTATGACTTCTCGTCATGTGTTTGAACTATTCCTTAAGCTATGCGATATCAAACGAAGCGCAGAACGTAATTTAACCTGATGAATGTCTTCTCGTCAAAAACATATAATCTAACATAACCCTCAACTAGTTGTATGGGTGATCCGACGTCCGATACTCTCTATACTACAGCAGGGCCTAAATGTCTAGGACCAAGGACGGGAACCCCATACATTCAGCATCACGTGAGTGTATAATGTACGCATCCAGTCTAGCGCCATGGCTAGCACCTTCCTGTATTTACATGATGGTTCTCCCGCTTCCCTTCCTTTACTCTTCATCTTTCTACACACATTTCATCGAGATTTTTAAAGATGGAGCCCGATGTTGAACTATCTGAAGCTATTGAATGTCAAACGATCCAAGAGCGCAGGGCCGAAAGGCTTTGTGAACAGCTTATCGCGTTGCTTTCGCGCCCCAGATATATGTGCCAATGTGAAGACATACGAACTGGGTCTGGGCCTCAGTGCCCTCATGAGAGTCCTTACTGGACTTGATGGAGTTGTTATCAGATGGAATACCCTCAAGAAAAATTCCGGACGGGCTCATACGCAAAGAGTATAATGACAGATGCCAGGTAGTTACTGCTTCAGAGAAACTTTTGGAACAGCAACGCGCCGTCGTCGCGAGCCAAAAGCAAAAATGGGATATGGAAAATTCCATTTCCAGCGATGTGTTGAGTTTGCACTCCAAAGTGGAAGAGCTTTCTCTGAATCACATGGAATGCGCTCCGCTGAGTGAGAATATGAGGCTTCAAAATGACGCTGGAGCTCATAGCAAGACCGTCACCGAACTGGAATTCAAGATCGAATCTCTCGTTGTTGAACTTGATGGCGTGAGAGCAGAGCGTGAACGCTTTTTGCAAAACCAGGTTCAAGACTTGGTTGAAGCGAAAAAAGACATTGACACTCAGCTCAGCATTCCGAACAAGCGACTGAAGATAGCAAGGTCCTCTTTGGAAGCATCTCAAAGTCAACATCGCGAAACGTAGAATGCGCATTAAGAAGTCTTGACAGCACAGCACAACGCCGCCATCGCTGCCATGCAAAAGTCGCATGTCGAAGCAACGGAGGCGCTCGTAAAGCAAAACTCCAAAAATCTGGCTAATTTGCGAGAAATGCATGTTGGAGATACGAAGGCGCTCCAAGAAAAAGTCGAGTCTCAGGATCAACAGCTCGTCGCATGGGGTGAAGTCACACCTTTGCGGGAAGAGCTTTCGTCATTGAAGGAGCTACTTGAGTTCAAGAACAGCAAGATACATACCCTGCAGCAAGATGCTAAGGCCAAGGAGAAATTCCTGGAAGTCGAAAAGTCAAGCCTCCGTCTTGAATATAATAACCTCAAAAAGGATGTGCAGGACAGGACTCGGTTCCAAGAGCAGCTCGATGAGTTGAAAGACATCTGCAGATCGCAGGCGGACAGGATTCAAGTTCGTGAAGCACAGCTGAACCAGCGATGATCCGGTGCTGACGTTGGTAATAATACGGAGAATCTTCCTTCTTCCTCGTCTATGCATATGCCCAAGATCGACAGCCGAAAAACTCGGATTCATGTCCTGCAGATGGATACCTGCACAGGACGCTGAAGCGCATCAAGGTTTGTCATTCCGGGAGAAGAAGAGTTGAGCAGGAAGATGTCTTGTCTTGGACTGTTTTGGCTGGCGTTATTTGCTCGTAGCTCAACAATTCTACAGCTTCCTACTCATGAAGCTTTGCAACCTTGCGCCGTGATATGTATCTTGTGACGCGTGGATCTCAGAAAAAAAAAATGATAACCTGTAGAAATGAGTAGATATTGAAGTAAGATCGAACCCGTGCCGAGTCAAGATTTACTCCTTTTCTACTCAGTTCCAGAAACATCTGAAATAAATTATGAGACTTTTCGGTATAAGTTCGAAAGCCCCGAACAAGAGAAAGGTATCCTTCCTTTATCTTTATCCCTCCATTCTTTAAGTAGACCCTCCAATACCCTCCAAGAGATTCTGTTCTGCCAAGGGTGTCCACGTGAAAGTCACCATCAGAATGTTATCACTTCATTTCGTGACAAGTACACCAATCGCCTTGTTCAGTCTGATGGGCCTAATTGATTTTTCGTAAGGCATCCTAAAGTCAGGGCTAAAGTGTGATGATTAGACTACTCATTAGACTGTAAATGGCGTCTAACGGATATCTGAGAACTCAATAAAGAAGCTTCGGATTCAGGAAGAAATCGGTGCTGAGGCAATCAAGGTCCCAATCAAAACTCGGGTCTGCAAATGAGACGCCTAAACAGTCAGCGGTATCTTGCACTGATGGGTCTGTGTTTTCAATTATGATAGTCTGCGGGTTGTTCCTTCTCACGTTTCGAACTCTTTCAACACAAGAAAATAAGAAAGGCGCAGGGAGAGATTACTTTCTCCGGCCCTGTCTGTTTCTGATTCTCGGATGCTTTCACGACAACTTTCTGGTTTTTTCAAAAACGTGTTCGCGTACCTACATCTGCACTTTACTGTTGCGTAGAGTCTGGAAGGCCTTTTGCTAGGAGGTCTAATACGGCTCGCTAGTCAGATTAACACACCCGTTATCTTTGGGGTGAAGAGTCGCATTGGAAAGAATACTAGCGGGGGCGTGGAGAACTGAGGAGGGAAATCAGTCAGTGAGTTGCTTGGGAGGTGACCTTTAAATGGAATGCTTTACAGTAAACGGCCTGCCAAGTAGGGTTTTGCGGGCGATCTTGCTCAGAGGCGTAGATTCGGTAGATAATCTGCGGGGCGGTAGAGATGCAAAATCTTCGTATCTCTTGCAGTGTGTTTTGGTCTAGAGACGAGGGCATGGCTGAGTAGATTCCTCCGAGAAGCCATGGTCGGAGTACGAGGAGACAGACGTAATGTACAAGTACGCCTTTCCTGGACCTCCCAGATGCTAAACTTCACGACGAGGTTTTCGGTACTGGACCGGTGCTGCTCTGCATTCCTGGAGTAGACGGTGGAGGAGCTGTCTTCCATGAACTTGCCAAGCACCTCTCACGCAGCTCCGCAATTTTGTGTTACGACCGCCTGGCTACTCCCAGAGCCAGTACCTTGGCGCTCAAGATCTCAAGAATCGACTCTCGGTTGATGCCGACGACGCCAGTACATTGATCGCCCACATCTCTACCGGATCCGCCGCCATATTTGGGACATATTCCGGTGCTATCATTGCCACAAAGCTCCTGGTTTGACGTCCAGACCGAGTGCAAACTCTTGTCGCCCATGAGCCCATAGCATTTGCGCTGCTATCTGAGCAATTGCGTATTCAAGTCGACGGCCTCATCCAGCATATTTACGACCCATATTTACGACCTTTACCGTGAGCAGGGCGTCCAGGCAGCCATACAGATTTTCTCAGGTGGCTTATCAGCGGGAGTCAATGGCGATAGAATGAGATTCTGTATGGACCCTACACGTGAAGACGAGATCCGTACAAATTCTATGTTCTGGTTTGAGTTTAAGCTGCGCCAATATAAATCTGCTACGCTAGATGTGGAACGTATCACTGCTGAGAAGTGAAAGTATATCCCTACTGCTAAGAGTTCGTCTGGAGATGGGCCCGGCGTTGGGCCAATGGTACTGCTTGCTAGCATGCTTGGAAAAGAGGTGGTGCGACTCCCTGGAAGCCACATCGCGTATATCTATGAATACGAGGTTTTCGCTGATGCGTAGTGGGTTTATTGAAGAAGTAAGGTAAGGTATATAATTAAATAAAATACAATGGCAGTGTCAAAACAAGCTCTCTCAGTTATATAAGCTTGTCATATTCATGTGGCTATAGGAAACCTAAATCTTACAAGACCCTGAAGAGGAACAACACAATTTCTTAGCACCAGGCACTAAAATCCTTATTACCCATGACACTAGGCTATGTAGCTTGAGAGAGTGACCCGTGTAGTAAATTTTCGGCAGACCATAACGCGGAAAGACTTATGTCAATAATGCCCCAATGAAAACATGTCACGAGGCAAGTCATTGGCCGGCTAAGCGAGGACATTATATGTGGGAGTGTGCGAGTGAGGGAAAGCCGGCTCTTTACAGAACTTGACCTATAATTGATTTTAAAGAGACGAGATTTTGACGATGGTCTCACTTTAATGTCAATAAGACGTAAAGAAGAATAGCGATATCGACGTTCAAAGCTGTATCAGATCGTCAAAATCTCGGCAGATACAAAACTAAACACAAGGAACAGACAAGCGATTATGAACGGCTCTTCGATTTTTAAGACGTCAGACACATAAATAGTGTGGTGAAAATTCAGGTCGTCATCTGCTACACCAATGGCTGTCATACTGGTATTACGCCAGCGAATACTGTGTACGCTGGAAAGCATTCTTACACATCTGAGTATGGCACAGAACCAAGTAGCTATGTACCAGGCCAACAACTAGCACGCTGCACAGTTCCTGAAGGATCGACAAGATCAAACGTTACTGTTGGAACAAGAACACCCAAGTTTATGTTAATATCGAAAAACAGCAGCGAATACCAAGTACTGAAATGGTGATTATTTCGGCATAGTTCGTTATTAGACATTATCACATCTTGCAAGTCGCAAATTAAGTAGACTTCATTTTATATAAACAGTGAACATGCTATAGTCAAAGAGTTGAAGGGTATGAAAGAGAATGAATGATTATAAAAGTAAGATTTGGTAGGAATTCGATAGAATATAGGTTAAAAATACTCGGTTTCTCCAGGAGTCTGAACAGGTAGGGGTCAGAAATCTAGAAAGAGGATAGTTAACACATGTAAGAGCTGTTATAATATCTCAATCGTAGTTACTTGCTTGCAGTACGTATTCGCTTTTACCTTCGGTAGTTTCCCTTACGGAGGTACGGCGTTTAGGTACCTGATGTTGAATAGTAAACTTCGCAGAGGGTAGATGACTTTGCTGTAGAAGGTATCATCCTCAGAGCTAAGAGCGCACTGACTTCTCGATCGCTGATTGAGCAGTTTATGCCTTACTTACAGACTTCGCTACTGGCGCTTGTAGTAATGTCACTAACCGTCCTGCTAATCGTACTTCCGTACTACAGTAGTACTTCGTACATGGTAACAATACTTGACCGCTCTCGGCTGCATCTCTGTACTCCGTATACGAATTATTTCAAGGGCGTGCCCTCGGCCAATCGTGTGTTCAATTAAGGTTCCGGTCGCCTAGCCAAGCTCGAAAGTGGACTGACTCACTGCGCCTTCAAAGCCTGACTGTTGAAGGAATCGTTATTTCAGTGTAATTACCGCATCATCCGAATCTACCTACGCATCCCGTATTTTTCGGCCCAAAATTCTGTCAGTCTATTCCATGACTTACAAACCCCTGCCAGCCAAGGTCTCTTCTCTTCACATGTTCAAACTTCTGTAATACTGTAAGACCGAGTACTAATAATCTTCTTACACCTCGTATTCCAAAAACAATGTCTGGAACTACTGCGGCATCCAACCTCGGCGCGGCTGACTGACTCGCGAAGCGCATATCTATTTTCAACCCCCCATCCTAATAAGGGTTTCCAGCTCCCGGGCTGACCCCCATGTTTCTCCACAATAGCCGAAGCTAACGCATAATGCACCTTGTCGGAAGATCGGACGTCATCTCAGCCTCCGATACGATGTAGGACAGGGCTTTGACGGAACCTGTATAACACGACCTGGAGTTCTGTAATAGGGCTCAAACATACCATGGCAGAACTGTGGACGATGATTCCAGAAGAGGTCTAAAAGAGCTAAAAGAGCTAAAAGAGATAAAAGATATAAAAGATATAAAAGAGAAGAGACTAGCTGATTGGGCGTTGAGCTTGTCGTCACTTTTCGGAGGAGGGAGATGAAGAAGGGAAGGAAGGGCCGTTGGTCGTGGCGCATGCTCCGAATGATGGGATACGAATAATGAGCAGCAAATGTGGAGTAGGTAGGTATTGAATGAGAACCAGGTCACCGGAAAAGCTTATAAGTATTGGGGTTTCTTTGTTCCCGTAAAGTCTATTTCTTTTTCTCCCAATCCATCCTCGTTACTTTCTTTTGATCACCCCACATGTACCACAAAATAATGTTTTTGAGTACATATACTCTGCAGATCCTGTTAGTGGCGGCTGTCGCTGCGGACTGGACAACCCAGCAATGGGACGCGATAATTGTTGGTGCTGGACCGGCTGGAATAATTGGTAAAAACTCTATCTGAATCAACATCCGACGGACAAGATCTGACCATTCTAGTTGCGAAGCGCATGGCAGACGCAGGACTTCAAACCCTTTTACTTGAAAGCGGCGGACCATCATATGGTGTAACAGGAGGCGACTTAGACAGCCGTAGGCTCGTTCGCATTCCCTCGCACTCCCAGTACTTATAAGAATCGAAATTAACATCTTCCAGTCATGGCTCAAAGGAACAAATCTCACTCGGGTTGACGTTCCCGGCCTCTACAAATCCATCTTCAGCAATGGCGGAAACCTCACCTGCGGAGCACTGGTAAATGGCTACGGCGGATGCACAATCGGAGGCAGCTCCGCGATCAACGCTGGACTATTCTTCGAACCACCAGCGAGCGACTACGATCTCTACTTCCCAGCGGGATGGAAATCCTTAGATATGAAGAATGCTACGAAACGTGTATATACGCAACAGCCTTCGACAAACATCACCTCCCAGGACGGTATTCGATATCTTCAGACCGGATACGATGCGGCGAAGAAATGGCTGGTGAATGGTCTAGGATTCACGGATGTGGATGTTAATGCTAAGGCGAATAACAAGACAAAGGTCTTTGGACATCCAACTTTTAATTATGCGAATGGATTACGTGGTGGACCGGTTGTGTCGTACCTTCAGTCTGCATCAAATAAGGCCAATTTCCACCTTCAGAGTGGTGTATTGGCTGTACGCGTCGAGCGAACAGGAGCCAAAGCTACCGGAGTTACAGTCATGGTGAACGGAGCTGAGAAAACCATCCAGCTCACTTCGACTGGGCGAGCGATTCTAAGTGGCGGTGCTCTCCGCAGCCCAAGTCTACTCATGTACTCTGGTATTGGAGACTCCGCAACATTGTCCAAGCTCAGAGCTGCAGGAAAGTTGTCCTCAAACATGACTCCTCAACAATGGATCAATTCAACCGCCATCGGAGAAGGACTTTTCGACAACCCAAACACCTTCATCGAACTCTCTGGACCATCCATCAAATCATACACTTACTCTTACGACAATCCTCCGGCTGTCGACAAGCAACTCTACCTCCAGAATCGAAGCGGACCGTACACATTCGCAAGCGAGACATCCGTTTTTTGGGATACGGTCAAACGCTCTGACGGAAGTATCGCCGGTCTCCAGGGAACCATTGACTCGTCTGGCTATGGTGACTTCTTGGATAGCAACACCATCACGCTCAATGTCTACGGCACGTCCGGCATGAAATCTAGCGGTCGCGTAGTCCTCGACTCAAAATTCATCCCCGGTCCCGACAACAACGTTTATTACTCTAACCCACAAGACGCCAAAGACATCGCGAGCTTTATCTTCAAGATCTTCCAAGCCCTCCCAGCTTCAGGTCTCACACCACGGAATATCCCACAGGGAGCAACGCAAGCAGAGATTGAGAAATATATCACGACGCCTTCTCGGTATGCTGTAGGACAAGTCAATCACTGGTCGAGTTCTTGTAGGATTGGGAAGTGTGTTGACCACAACACGGCTGTGATTGGGATGAGTAATTTGCATGTTGTGGATGGCAGTATTGTTGCGCCGTTGACGGTGAATCCGCAGTTTGGTATTATGGCTGCCGCGGAGAGGGCTAGTGAGTTAATATTGGGGTTGGATGGCAGGACGATTATTTGAGTACGCATGTACTGTGGGATTGTGGTTACGTTTTATAGCGATGGTGTTCCGGGTGGGATTTGATGTTTGAGGAGGTAAGGTCAAAATATAATAAGTAATATTGAATCAATAGGCTTTAATTTGTTATATTGAAGGTACGAGGAATTGTAACAATCTCGTCAGAATTCCAAGACAAATGGTATTTTGTAGTCTCCCAGTTCATGCTAAACTCAAATCACGATTCAGGGCGTGATCCCATAGTGAGGCTCAACGGTATACACGCCGAAATGACAGGGCACAGCCACTAAACTTTAGTTTCGACGCATCTCTCAAGATTACGAACATCGGTCAATAATTAAGTCGGCGACTGTATTGCGATATCAGCCTGTTTGACATCTTGATGGACACGGTGTATCATCAACTATCATTTCCTCATATCGGAGAGCGCCTGTCCCTCGGCAAGATGGATGAACATAGAGAGTACGCATCAATCCATGTTTACATCCCGGCGCGTTCCCCAAGACAAAACAGAGCACATATTAACCAATACCCAGGATCCTCTACAAAAAAGCCTCAACCAACCTCCCGGATTGGCCCAAAGGCCCAAATGATTTCTACGTCGCAATCCTCTCCCACAGAAAACACGTGAGGAGTTGTGAGCATAAAGACTTACTCTGGCTGAAAGTGCGGGGTGTATGTTGTCATGAACTCGCTTCCTCCCGAGACATTCACTTACGAAGATGCAATGAACAGAAAAACACCGTAGCTCAGGTTAAAGCTGCTCACTCTAGACGAGTAGGCAGAAAGGTAGTTTTATATGATGGCAGGAATGTTGTCACGGATGATACGCAGATCAGGTATCTGAATCATCATCGGAGTGATGTCGTGGTGTTTTGGACAAAGCGGGATGAGGGCCGAGAAGCTTTAGCTCGGGTAACGGGGAAATCTGTGACTATTCGAAATGAAACCTCTGCTATGAGAAATATGCGAGCTGAGTCGGCGAAACACAGAGATCCAATTCATGTAGGTTGCTCCGAGAGCATAGCCTCTGGCTGTCTTTACTGACGAGAAGCAGCTCTCCAAAGACGTGCTAGGCGATCTCACCAAAGGTCTCGAGGCTATCAACCAACATCACGAAGGAACCATCTTAAAGGCCGAGAAAGGATTAAGGCTTTACAGAGTGATCTGTTCAGACTGTCCCGTGTGGACTCACTACTGCCCGCTCCAAGCCTCACCGGAGCGGATTGTAGATGCGGTCGGTATTGCAGCAAAGCATATTGATACCGATAGGCACAAGCATTTCGTCCGACATAAATTCAATAGAATCAAAGAGATCGCAGATGAGCTTCCTGATTTGTATCGTCGTTATCCTGGCTCGGAATTTGCAGTTGAGGTTCTGCCCTTCAAGACTGAAGCTCCGTTGGTAACTTGTGCAACTTGTCCGGAGTGGAAGCATCAGACTTTCATTGGAGAGTTGCTGAGGATGACGATGGCGATGCTGGAGAAACATTTGAAGTCTAGAGATCATCAGAATGCGCTGGACACTGAGATGGAGGTTGCGGCAGAGCCAATAGTTCAGAATGACCAACCTAGTACGAAGCCAGAGAATGAGTTCGTGACATTGATGGAACCGCCTTTTGAGCAATCCGTGCGTATAAGCCTCGTTTTCGTGGTTCTATTCACCTGAGCCTTTTTGCTGACATTAACAGAGCGACGACGACGACTTCGATGCGATGGACGTCGACCCAAAACCCCGCGTCAAATTTCCGCGTCACCTATTGGAGAAATACAAGGTCATTCAACTTGATGATCTGGATGGCCTTCATTGCCAAGAATGCAGGGTTAATATCACCGATCCCACGACTCCTGCTCATGTCCAAATCTCAGACGCAGCTGACCATATGAATAAAGCAAAACACCATTGCTCGTTCCTGTCATTTCTATTGTCCGAGATGGCTAGGGTGAGCTTCTGCCGGATGCTTGCTGTAGACACTTAATTATGCTAACATGTTGATTAGGTTTTAGACAATCCTCACCGCGCCAGTTCTCATGCTGTACGCTTGAAGGAACTCATCATGAAGCACGTCAAAAAATATCCTCTCGCGAAGCTTGAGCTTGCTCCAGTTCTAAGGCAGAATAATGTACATGTCCTGCAATGTATTGTTTGTAAAGGTGCAGGCTTCCACAAGTACATGTTCAAAAACGCTGTGGACAAATTTGCTTTTGCCAGTTTGAGGAAAGCTGCACACCATCTTGCAAGTGATGGACATCAACGCGCGGCAGAAGAAGCTGCAGCCGCGCCATCGTCAACAGCGTCAAAATTGGCCCAGCATGCGAGATTCCGCGGCATTGAAAGTACGAAAGATCAGGTGGCATCCACTTCCAAAAGCCCACATACTCGACCTGGTAAGCCACATATTACAGAATCGCATCTCATAACAGCTGCTCGAGCCAATCACCCAGTGGTCGCACCAGCAATCGAGTTTGCATTTCGAAGCTTCGCTCATAACAAAATCGACTGTGAATTTTGCAACCGATTTTATGACAATGTCTGCAATGGCAATTTGACGAAATTCACAACTTTTGAAATTCTTGAGCCACTGGACCACGTAAGTAACCACGCTAAAGCAGCCGACCTCAAAGAAGGTCTGGCCCATTTATCTCGTCCAGGATTAGCTTGTGTGTTAGAAACCGATATGAGAGATGATGGCCTGACCATGACCTGTCGTTCTTGTCCGACGTTCTCGTACCAGGTGCTTTGGTCAGTAAACGATGCCATGATAACTGCTGAGGCTCACATCGCGGAACGCAAACGACTGGACAACTCAGCTGGTCCATCGAACTCAACTCATCATTCGAATGTTCTAGCGACTCAGACATTGCCATTAAAACAAGCCTCTTCCGTACTTTTGACCGCAATGGATAACATGTGCAAGAAGTACAGCCCCGAATCTAGCATTTTCGTCAAGGATACCCAGCACAAATCACCAATGTGCGAGATAAAGTGTAGAGACTGTCTGAATTGGTCGTTTACTTCACTGTTCTCAGCCCCATCAAGCTTGAAGTCTGAAAAATGTCTGGATCTGTTTCGCTGTGTGGCAAAGAAGCACTTGCGGTCAAAAGAACATCGCGTCGCGCTTAAGCGCCGGATCGATGCGACAGCTGTAGCTACGAATGCTTCAGAGACAGGTGTATTCTCGGCAAACGGTGGAACCGAGATCTCAGCTCGAGGAATTGACGAAAAAGATCCGGCTGGAGTAACCAACGCCCAAAAGAGCACCTCCACGTTCACGTTGAAGATGCAAAAAGCTCAAAGCGTTCATGAAAGACACTTCCCCGACTGCAGTTATTGTAGCGGTTTCTTTAGATCCATTGCCGGCCACCTCAAGTTGCCACGCGCACTTTGGCATGCGTTTCGACACGTCTACAATCATATGCACATGGCAGAACTCGAGGAGGAACTACACAAGCTTTACGGCCCGACAACAATTGTCAGGATGTGGGGACAGAATATACGAATCATGTGTAATTATTGTCCGGGAATTACATACATCCAAGACAATGCTTTAGCTGGTACGGGCTGGGATAATGAGTTTGCTGCTGTGGAAAGTCATGTGGCCGAGCCAGAACATGTCGCGCGTCAGCAATCCGCAGACCGAGCAACAGCAACATCGGGACATCCGGCTGCGTCGTCCTCTGCCCTTCCAGTATCATCACCACAGCCATTACCGGCTCACCCCGCCGAATCCCCTCCCGAGGAACCTTCATCAGAAACATTACTCATCGCGAACAGCCAAAAGCACTTCCCGGAGCACGCCTCGGATATTCAGGAAGCTTTTTCCAAATACACCGACGGTGGTGTAGACTGTGGAAAATGCGAAGGACTTTTCGAGGACATTTCACTAATGGCACCGGCTAAGTCTGAGAATTGGGATACGGACGAGGTTATGGCTGGGGTGAAACATGTGATCAGTCATATGAAACGTGGAGATCTTGCTGTGTCCGAGGAGGAGGAGGAGGAGACGATGAGCGACCGCACCGAATCAGAATCAAACGACAAAAAAGAAGCTGAGGAGGAATTCACTTCCATCCGAGTCCTCGAACCAAAGGCTCATTACTTACCATCCACCATCCGCGACTTGGCAATACAAGAAATTTCCACCAACAGCAAGAAGTTCTTCCCCACTCAAGCTTCAGCGATCAGGAAAGCATATCTGCAGTACCTCGACGCTGATGTAGATTGTGAGGAGTGCGATCATGTTCTGGGGTGTCTTTCGTCGGTGACGGCGGGCCGTTGGGAGTGGACTGCTGAGGAGGCTGAGAATGGAATTGGACATTTGCTTGAGCATGTGATGGGTGACGACGATATTGAGAGTGAGGATGGGCGTAAGGCCGATAGTGGAGAGGCGGTTGATGAAGGCGAAGACGAGCATGAGAGCGAAGAAGACACCGCAGAAGACGACACCTCAGAGGAAGATTCCTCAGAAGAAGATACCGAGCAAAACACCACCATCATCGTCCTCCCACCCACAGCCACAACCACAACCCCAACCACACACCCCTCCCTCACACCCCTCCACGCCAAATACCCAACATCATCATTCTCACTCCAGAAAAACGCGCGCAACGAAGACTGTTTCACATGTCTCGATTGTCTACGCACGCTGTCTAGCGGTTCTTCTATGAGGAATTACGAACAGCATCTAGGGAGTGTGGCGCATAGGAAGATAATCGCTGAGAAGTAAATAAATAACCAGGAAACGAAAGGGAAGGGATTGGTGAGAGGGAAGAGTGAGGTAGGATGGAGCGGATTCTTGGTAGCCTGTAAAGGTTAGGGGCTACTTGAAAAGTTTCGACTGCGGCTGGGTAGACGGATGGTTGGAGGATATAATATGTGATGGTGTTGTGTTTGATATGTATAAATATTCTTGAATACTACTCGAGTACAGCAGAATGTGTAGCGTAGCGTACCAGAATCCTACCAACCGCCTTATGAAAGATAGCACAGAACTCGACTGATCAGTCTCATCGTCAAATTTCCAACCTATTTCTTCAAAGAATCAGAAGTCTATTTATTGTGCGCGTCCTACTAATTCAAGCTTGTTCTATGCGACGTCCATAGCAGACCGATGTACAAGCCATCTTTGTACTCATGGAAGACTGTGTCTGGATGTCATTCTAGGCACACAAACCTCAAACCAAAGCTAAGCTTATCCCATGCCCATTTCCTATTACTGACTGCGCACAACCAATTATGTAACAAAAGGCTTTTTGTAATAAACATACCCAATGAAAAGGAAGGCAGTTCATCGATCACATATCTATATACACGCACCTGGCCTTATGCATCAATACTTTTCATCTATCCAAGCAGAATGAAATATACATCTAAACCGCCAAACCCGCACTTGCACCAACACCGGCACTCCCCGCCATCTCCAGAAAGCCACTCCCATCCAACAGACTCTGACTAGCCACATAGCTAAAGCCGCCGAACGGATTTTCATCCTTCTCTTTTTCCACAATGGAGTTCCATGGCTTCTTATCGATACTCGTCAACACAGGGCTCAACGCCAACTCCGTGAAGTCGGCCGAGAAATTCTCTGCCAGTTCGGGATCCGTAATGAGTGGTGTGATAGGCGGTTCAATCTCCCGTCTCGCGAGTTTCTTCCAGTCGATCTTACGGAAGAAGCGATGTTTCTTGATGATCTGCATATCTTTCGGCATGTTGCTTCCCATTCTCTTATTAGGTTCTTTGCGTAGAAGTCGAGTGAGGAGATCTTTCGCATCAGAGCCGAGGAAGTACGGCATGACTAGTTTCTGCTTAACGATGCGTTCCTGGATTTTTGCGTGATTTTGACCCTGGAAGGGCGGTGCGCCTGTCAAGAGATCGAAACCTAATGCACCAAAGGACCACCAATCTACTGCCATACCGTATTTCTGTCCAAGAATGACCTCGGGGGCCATGTATTCGACCGTTCCTAGGAGGGAATTACATTTATCATTCTCGTCGACCGCGACTTTCGAGAGACCGAAATCGGTAAGCAGGAGATGGCCATCGGTGTCTAGGAGGCAGTTCTCGGGCTTCAGATCGCGGTAGATGACGCCTAGATTACGATGCAAATGCTCGAGCGCGAGCACCATTTCAGCCATGTAGAAGGCAGCTACGGGTTCGGTGAACATGCGTTCTTGGGCAAGATGTGTGAACAGTTCGCCGCCTTGTGCGTATTCAAGGATGAGGTATAGTTTCTCGTGGTCTTGGAAGGCGTAGAATAGTTTCACGACGAAGGGATGGCGGTTGACGCTTTCGAGGATCGATCGCTCGGTTTTGGTTTGTTCGATCAGACGCTTGTGTACCGTCAGGGATGCCTTCTTGAATTGCTTCTGCGCATACAATCGGCCTGTGCTCTGCTGCTTGACGAGAAGTACTGTGCCGAATGTTCCTTTTCCAAGACAGCGCAATGGATCGAAGTCGGCTGCGGTCATCTTTCGCGCACTTGTATCCTGAACGAGTCCTCCTTCAATCGCGCCATAGAGAGGTTTCTCGGCGACACTCTCGCTGATAAAATCGCTTTCTAGAGGAACTTCATAGCTGGTGATGTCAGACGTGTCATCATCGCTATATCCATCCGAAGTATTCGTTCCAGTACTGCTCTGCGGCTGGCTCCTGAGCTGGCGCTTGCTGCGCACGAAAGAACTGTTGCGCGAATCGTTATCTAGGTTCAGCGTCTCAAGCTGCAACTTCATCTTGCTGATTCCTCCCATTGCAGACGTCGAAGTAGATCGTAGCATCGGGCTACTATTCGCGCTGACGACATCCTGAATCTGGTGTCTGCGCGAAGGGGTTCTTGGTCCATAATCCGAATCCTCGTCTCCTGATCCAATGGTTGGTGTATTAAAACCGCGGACGGTCATCAAGGCTGGGTTTGGGGATTTCATGGTGCTCCGCGACGTCGCTCAGCATCAGCCCTAATTTGGGAACGGTAGTTTCGGTGCAACTTCTGGCGATTCTTCGCGTTTCGCATCTGAGTCTGGCAGATGAGGAAAAGGATGCTCGTATTGTTGTTTGTTTCTATATGCATTTGCGTATTGTCTTAGTTCAAGGATCGAGGTCGTGGTTGTTCTATCACCGGTGGTGTGAAGAAGGAAAGAAAGAAAGAAAGGAGAAAAGCGAAGAGATTCACAAATTGACTTCAGGCTTATTAGCCTTATGATGGTTTGCCTTGGAAGTGCTGGCTTGCTCGGCTTGGCGATATGTGGGAGCGCCGGCTGGCTAAGGCTGAGCTGAGCTGAGTAAGATCTGCCGCTAGGTGGGAAATAGATAGGCACAATATCTCAATAATCTCCCCACATACGACAAAGAACTATTATTTGTTTCTGTCCTTTATGATAATGGAGGCTATTCGAAGGCGGCAATTGTTCTGATTTTTTTTGATTTTTTTAATTTCTTCATTCGAAGAAGACACCCAGACGGGTGTCAGCTGACTCTTCCGCGTTCACTTATCTTAGCAGCTGTTCAGACACGTGAGACGGTCTCTTACACTCTACAATTATTACCTGCATTTCGACATCTAGAGACAAATTGCGAAGTCATTTACTTCTACCATCGATTTGACTTTGAGTTATTTGAATAGGCGAACGATTTATATTTGAAGATGCTCTAAACCAGTGTCCTTTCATGCCATGCTTGGGTATTGTGACCAACGAGGTACAATTTCTTCCTTAATAATAACTAGTGAATAGAATCTTATCTGATTGTTCGGATATCTTGCTCCAAGCGTAGCTGTTTGAGAGAGGTCTATGTACAGTAGTACAGCGGCTTTGTCCAGAACCTTCGGGTACATTACGGTTCCAAGCTTTTCACTAATCAGTCGCCCAGAAATTCAAATCTCGCTCACGTCCCTTCGACGACATTGACTGGCCACCGGCAATAGTATAGCTGGAAGATAATTGGACAACTTGCATCAAACACCCTTCGAAAGCAATTGAGGCATCTCCAGGAGGCCAATCTTGAACCTCGCTCGGGACTCTATTTACTCTAAACTCAATTCAATGCAAGCCCTTTCTGCCGCCCCAAAACTTCAACATCCGTCAACAGGAAGTCCACTCTTCCCTCCAGTCGACGGGTCATTACACACAGCACCGTAGAACTGGAAAATGCCGTTGATAGACGAACCCGAACACGATACAGCGAGACAAAGTTTCAACACGACCGCCTTCGGAGGACATAGCCAAAGTCTGCTAGTGGGCGAATCGCCTCAAGAAACCCCAACCTGTATATCAAAACTGCGCTCATCGAACCTTTGTGCATTTCCTCAGTCCTCGTTGCCAGTGCCAACACGATACAAACAGGAATACGTTGTTCATCATGCATACTCGGTTGCGAGACAAGGCGCAAAGATCCGTGAGACATTGCATTAGGATCCGTTACCTGTGCTCACAACATATCAATGCAGCGGACTCTGGAGTAATTCTGGTGCTAGGGCTCGAGATGATCTGTTATCTAAGGCTGTTCTTCAAGGTCGTGATCTTTCCATGTTCCATGTCGAAGTATCCGTTTAGTGTCATGATCAAGATAGCGGCACAGTTTTCGAGAAATAAATTCAAGGCGGCAATTATGGACGGAATCATCACTGCGAACTTTGAAAAGGTAAGTTCTTCCCATTGGTATCGCTTGTGATTTTCTATGCTACTATAGCATAAATTTGTTGTATTCTGCTCGAATTCGCCGCTCAACGGTGCCCACATTGTCTTAGGTCAAGGAGAACACCTGTGATCTATGGCACTGAAGATAGATCTATCATGCTTGGCTAAAGGGCCGGTATCCCATTTCATCTATCTAATCACTGGTTAATCCACAATCGAAAGCACAAGGCTAAGCACGATTCGTCCTTCCAAACTCGCCAAGGCGTAGTCGACGTCACTCAGCCTTGTGCCAATCCCGCAAATCTGCCTCGTGATGAAACATTTCACGTAAACAATACGACACCAACTTCCATAACCATATATCAAGACCTGGACACTCCTTGCAGCCAGTCTGTCCAGAAGAAACCTACCGTATTTACAATTTCAAAATGGGACTATTCTCCAAGGACGAAAAAGCCCCCCCACCCTCATATGAAAGTGCAACAGCTCAACGAGGAGCACTTGATGTACAAAAATCAAGCACAGTAACAAGGAGATCTCCATCCCCGGCTGGACCTCCCCCGCCATCAAATTCACAATTTCGATTTCCTCGAGCTTTCGGTCTATATAGTGCCAGTTCCTTCTCAGGCGACCTATACATTGCTCAAGGAGCCGATGACCAAAACCCACTATACTATATCAGCAGCCACAGCGGACTATCTTCACAGCCCTCAGTAGTTCTGCATTCAAGCCGAGACCCTAACTCTCCGCCACATGCAACAGCAGACTTCCACTCCATCTCCAGCACAATAGACCTCACTCTCTTCATCGGCATCCCACCGGGTTCCGCCCCTCAAACTTGCGCCATGGAATCCGCCGGCATGATGTCTTCATCACGGATGTTCCAAGCACCCATTCCATCAACAGGCCAACTTGAAATGTTTGAGTGGAAGGGTAGTTCAGCTGCTGAAGTGCAGATGCTGGATGGTAGGAGTCATGGGAAAAAATGCGTGAGAGTTTCGACTGGAGAGGTTGTGGCGGTGTTTACGCATCCTAGTATGAGTTTTGACAAGAGGGGGAAGATGGCTTTCGTCGGGGATAGGGCAAACTTGGGTGAAGCATTTGAGGTTCTGGCTGTTATTGGTGTGATTGCTGTTGTGGAAAAGGAGAGGAGGGCGAGGCAGAGGAGGAATAACAATAACAGATTTTAGTGATAATTAACATAGAGTTTTTTCTCTTTGCTTCGTTCATTTTTGTAATTGTAGCATTGCTTTGACAAGACACAAGTCCAGTCACCGAAGGAAAGAAGTCAACTTCCCTATGCTGTTTTGCCCAAAATAATGCGAAGGAAACTAAGTCCTTACGTTGACTATATTAGACAACCTATAAAGGCTGCAGATGTCAGATTTAGCCCGTATCTCTAAACCATATCGACCTTTCGTCAATTAGATGATCTGAGGAGTGGCGACTATCCTATGGCAAACGCTTAATGGCTAAGGATAAATATCATGCTCCTAAGCAAACACTACCGTGTAACTGAACCTTAACCCTTCGTTTAGATCCACATTACATAGACTAGTACATATCGCTCTACGCGAGAACAGGCTCGGCTAAGGAAACAGTAAGTAAACAAACAACCCCGCTGAGGGGCATCACGTGGTGGGGCGCAAAACCTGGGTCAAAGTTTTTATGTCTGGAATATTTTTAATACCCCTCTAACAATTCCCAAGACAACGAATCATGGAGGGAATTGAATACACATCAGCTGCAGATGAAGAATGCTATCTTCTCCGGATACCAAAGGGTTCGTCGCTCTCTTGGAATTCTGCGTCATTACTAACCATTGATAGAGATCCGCCTGCACATCTATAGATATCTCCTCATCCCAACGCCTACACGCATGATATCCATCAGCCCTGGTGATGCTTTCCAGGACGACTGGTCAGAAGACGAGGTGGATGATATGAGCGATGAGGATGAAGAAGATGCAAAGAATACAGACTCAGATTCCGAATCGGATGCAGATATGGGAGGGGGATCAGGCAGAGAATACATCACCGCCGAAGAAGCGAACAACTTCTTAGCTGAAGACTACGAGGCGTACAAGAAGCACCCAGCAATTCTCCGAACAAATAAGCAAATATACAACGAGGCAATCACTATGTTTCATGAGGAGGCGATCCTCGTCGTCGAGCCGGGGGATATCTTTTGCTTGGGTGAAAAGCCAGAGGACCTGGATTTTGGAGCTGCGCATCAGGCTGTTTGGAGGCACAACCCATTGAAGGGATTCGGGAGAAATGTTAATGGGATGGTTGTCTACGACAGCCCAGAAATCGAGGGCGGTCTGCTCGAGCCACATGTATTTGCCCGATTCAAGAGGATTCTCTTCGATGCGAATTTCGATTTCGAGCATACTCAGAACGTGGAGCTTTGGATCGACGACGAAACGAATGTCATTCGCACAGAAGATGCAGAGAAGTTCAAAGCCCTGATGAAGAAATCCTCTATCATGAAAGACTTTGTCACGGTCATTGGGCATTCGCAACTTTCTAGCCTGGAGATCTCGTTAGAGGTAGAAGTCATGGCCAATTCGAATATGATGATGCAAGAGATGTTGGACGAGAGCGATGACGAGGCTGACGAGGTGGAGGATAAGATTGATAAGTTGATGGAGGTGGCTAATGAGAAGTGCACTGAGATGTTCTTGGATAGTGGAGTGTGCGATCCTCTCGCGACCTTGGACAATGTCCAGAGCTTTGATCTCACTTTCGGGCTTGAACACCGAGAGGAGGGACAAAAGTATAAGCCTTTGCCGCGACATGTCAAGATGATTGCGCAGATGAAAAAGCATATAGAAGGCCAATTTGAGGAATGAGAATGGACTTGCTGACTAGTTTAAAAGCATCAGAATTAGAAGAATACCCTAGATCAAAATGAAAATCACACGTTAATCTTGTCGTCTTCTTGATGCTTTCCGCTCTTCCCCTTCTCCGGAACTAAACGAGGGTTTTACATATGATATGTAAAGAGCGTTTGCAACTCGTGGATTCTGCCCTGGTTGAGTGGTCAGCTGCCTGCCAGTCAGCAAGACTAAGGCTAGACCTCGGATCATCGAACAAAGACCATATCCAGTCGCCCACGAATAATTAGACAGAACAAGCTTCAAATTATTCTACACCTATAGCATCACGAAATCATCATCGTGGCAAGCACTGTCCGAATGAGATCAATAAAGACGACCTGTTCCACGAACAACTCGATGGTTCGTCCCCAGACAAACCGTACCCGTCAAGACCATTCACTCCCCGATCGAGGACCGCTTAACAATCGCGATCGCATCTTGGAGATGAGACGGTACCGATAGAATGGTTGGATCGCGAACTTTATTCTGTGCTATTGATCAAGCTCGGAAGATAGGGATTCAGTATCAACGTCGATTCCATCGACCATTGGCTAAAGATCAATGATTTGCTGAGCCAGCTGGTGGAGTTTTCGAAATTGCATGAGGCTATACAAGTAATGGTTGCGTATTTTGTGTCGGGGCGAGGACCTGAGTGATTCTTGTATTTTCAATAGACCTTGGATTATTAGCGAGTAAACTCGAGTATGCTTACTGGAATCCAATTTCAGAGCCCATCCAACTCCTTCCTTGCATTCCTCATGTTTTTCGACCGCAGGTACGTTCAGTCTAGTATCGCGACTCAATCGGGGCAGTCCTTGGTCTTGTGTGCGGCTTCTATTTGATGACTCAGAATCTAGATCTCAAATATCTTGTTCCAGCACGGGCGGACTTCATATAAGTCGTCAACAATAATCGTCGGTTCCTGCTCCTCCCCAATGATCAGATTATTTATGTTGCACACTCGCACCGATAGAAGTACTATGTGAGTTTGACCAAAAAATCCTTTCTCACATCCGAGCCTGCTAAATCTCGTCAAAACGGGAACAGAAGATTCTGTTTCGACTGATCCGTTGAGGCATGATGTCTTATGCTTCTTTGGATATCACTCTTAAGCAACGCCTCTGGGTATTTCCAGTGTCTGTAATCGTTTTGCT
Source organism: Rhynchosporium graminicola (assembly GCA_900074885.1). NCBI lineage: Eukaryota > Fungi > Ascomycota > Leotiomycetes > Helotiales > Ploettnerulaceae > Rhynchosporium > Rhynchosporium graminicola. The sequence goes on along the minus strand of FJUW01000004.1, from coordinate 2,347,762 downwards.
CTACTATCACATGCACTCACAAGCTTTTCTTTTCAGTTCGACGTCCACCTTTTGTGAAAGTACATGAAATCGTCAGCTGCATGCCTAACACCACTTAGCGATCGCTGAATGTTTCGGGACATCCAATAAACTTCGAGTAACTTTTCAATACTCAAAGTAGGGTCCTGGTTCCAAGTCCTATGTTACCCAAAGTTTAAACGCTCGCCTATGTGTTCGCGCGTTCCCATAGGTGTCGGTATCGCGCTGTTGTGCCCTAATGCGATGGCAGTTTGTCGATTATAGTCTATCAGAAAACAAGTGTGGTCTCAGGGTATAGGACCAAGTGATATACCTGGTGTTGATTTATGGTGCATACTGTTGTTGTCATGTCGTGATAATAAATATTGCCGTTTTAATCCCTGTTCTATCAACCGAATAGACTCTGGTTCATTCCATTGGACACCGAGTTTGTAAGAGTTTCGGAGTCAAGCTCAATCTCCGGATGGATCCATCACAATTTATGTTACATCCGAACGTTTCACGAATCCATCCCCCGTCAAGTAATACTACTATCCCGGTGATCTCAATCTGAGCATTCAAAACTGGTAGAGAGACACATGTCACAGACAATGGTACGAATCTATCATTATTAAGTAAGCTGTCATAATCTTGCGACAAAGACTTCTTCGTCCTGAACACCATGACTGTATCCACCCAGCACCTATGAGCACTTAACACCAACTCCTGTGGCTCGACCAACAGACCTCATTTCCAGTATAGTCACAGCGTGCCACTGAGGCTAAAAAACCCAAAATCAAGTCCGCACAGGCAGGTCAAACCGTTCTCCACCACACGCCATCTACTTGAATGCAACAGCCTGGCTATGCGCACCCGCATGTCCATTTCCATAGTGTGCCACGTCAGGCATGGCATATCCGCCCTGTCCAGCCCCCCCGCCTATTCCTGAAGCAGGCGCAATTTCTTCCTTCCTTAATCCATGGCTAAATGGACCGGAGTTCGAACCCTTCCTTTTGAACAGACACATAGCAATATACACAACGCCGACCAGACCGGCAATAACACCATACGCGATCGCACCGGCCTTGGAATTGCATGCGAGTTTAAGTCCGAGACCGCCATTGATGACGGCTAACACCATCAGGATTCGTCCATACCAGATGTGGACATGGGAGACGCCGGCTCGAGCGAAGTTGCGCTTGTATTGAAGATGGTGGATGATGCCAAATATGGGTTGGATGAGGAAGAGTCCTCCGATGATCAAGCCGAAAAGAGGGTGTGTTGATGTCAGGCTCTGTGTAGATCATTAGTTCAGCATCATTGATCGCCGTAGTTCTTTCATAAAACAATGAAACTACATGAATTGCATGTGTATTTTGAAGGGAGACAGTTGAGGCCCAACATCACAGTTGCTTCGGCCCTTTTCCTTGTTGTCCCTTGTTGAGAATCCTCGCTTATGAAATCAGAGACGTACCTTTCCTGTGAGATCAGCCAACTTAATACCAAGACCCAACCCGACTAATAGAGCGCACAAACTCAAGATCTGTAGAATGCCATGGACTATCCCACTCCCACCCATACGCACGAACATAGCTCCAAATGGGAAGAGCAGGACAACGACAACACCCATGATGATACCATGAGCTTTCTGGTAGTCTGGTATGGCGTTGGCTTTCGATCCCGATCCACCGATAGTGATACCGCCGTTATTCGAGTTGCTATTTCCTTTGGGTTTGCCGTCAGCTTTACCGTCATTGTCGTTGCCCGAGCCTGGTCCAGACCCGTTGCTTCCGGGCCCTGCAGGCTGGCCACTTGAAGGATTCGTAGCAGGAGATCCAGATCCAGTACCCGGTGTAGCAGCACCGCCCGAAAGGAAAGGATTCGAGTCAGAAGAAATGGAAGCTCTCGAGAGATCGATCTGCGCTTCTACTCTGCTGTTTGGTGAATGTTGACGAAGAGTCGCAGAGTTTGATGCAGAATTGATAGCAGATCCAGTACTCCAAGCTGCGATCCAAGGAGAATCAGGAGCGCTTGCGGTGGACTGCAATCTGCATGATGTACCTATGTCTGTCAGTCTTGATTATTCTAATATACAGCCTGGCATGTTCACTGCCGGAACGAGTTAAGACCCACATTTAACATTTGCAGCCATCTTCCCATTTGAAATTCCCGTCCCGGCCAGCAATTCTACGCCAGCTTGTAGCGTACTGTCTGCCTTCGGTTCAACCTCTCCAGTCCCTTTTCTTGCACTGAGAGTCACATTCCCATTCCCATCCGCATACATCACGAAGATACTCGAGCCAGCCATTTGGCTTCCGATACCCAGCGCAACCCATTGGTAGGAAGTTGGTGCTTCGAGACGGAAATATAAAGGGCCTGTCGAGGAAGAAGAAATTGAGGATCCAGAGGGGACTGCGATACTGTATGTTGGACCGTTCGAGCCAGGGGAAAATGTGAATTGTGCCGTTGAGAGGGAAGCTGTTAGTCTGTTAGTCTAGCAGCTTCCCAGATCGGGAAAGGAGCGCACCAAATCCAATTGCTGCCCGACCCAAGGCCTGTCGAAATTGGGAAGTTTTCATGGTAGTTAGATGAAGATAAAAGACAAGCAAATCGAGGAACTGTTACACGAGTAAGCTGATAATAGAAGAGACATATCTTTGTTCGACCAAGGGATGTCCGCGATTATGTAGCTCGGGTCAGCCCAGCGCGCCGCGTGTCCAATCCTCCGCCCGCTCCTCCATGTTTCACTTGACTAGGATCCCACAGATCTTAAGCAGGGGACAGCTGTTGGTAACGACTTAAACTGATCCGTCGTGGCTTCCCTGTCCGAACCCTATCCATGCCAAAATTGGAATTGAACACTCTATGGAGTCCGAATATCTCCTTCTTTCTTATTAATAGTGCCAGCACACAATCGCTGATTTTCATTATTTCTGTAACGCACGCATTCGCGGCTTGATGTCTGCGCCTCCACAGGGTTGAACCTTCTCAAATAGGCGAATGTTCATTGGTCAGCGCTTGAAAGCAGCTGTTACCGAATGTAGGTGAAACATAGCATATCCAAATTTTATACCGGACTTCCGGTGAGACAGCTATCATCGCATCTCTATGGAACGATATGAGATACATAAGGCTGGATCTGCAATGTGACGAATGTATTACTGGCTGCCGTTTTCAAGGATGCCGCATATGTGCTTCTCGGCTACCGAGCATGATGTTTGGCTCCTCAACTCCAATCAAGACACAGACTCTGTGCTTATCGATCGTGAGACTTCAAGCCAAGAGAATGTTACGTTTCTACCTCAGAACTGTCATGAGTGATTGCATGCCCAGATCTCGGTGAACTCGTCGTTCTCGGTTTCTCCAGAAGTCTGAACCTACCGGGGTAATTTATGAGAGGAGAGGAGATTATTACAAGGGAGAGCCTCTGTAATCTCATTGATCGCAGTGACTTGCTCGCCCTTTCGTTTTTTAGTACTTATTCCCTCCTAACTTGAATATTTTTCTTTCTATTGGAAGGACGTGGTCTCGGCTAATCGTATATTTAAGGTTCCGGGCGCCTAGGCAAGCTCGAAGAGGACTTACTTAGTTTTTCCGTAGGTCTGGACCTGACAGGGCTTATATCAAGGGTCGATTCTCACTAGATATGCCCTGCAAACCCGCTGTAGACAGGTTCAGACCCGCGAAGAAATCGAGTACTACGCCGCGAAATCAAGGTAAGAACTGTCTTAGTGTAATTACCGCATCGACAAATATCTGACTTCATAAATTTCCGCTCGAGATTCAGTCTATTCTATGGACCAAAATCCCCCTGTAAGCCAAGGTCTTAGACCCTGCAGGTTCAGACTTCTGGAGAAACCGAATAACCGCCAGCTGCTGTGGAACCAAGAGGAAGGAAACTCATAAAATTTGAAAGTCCGACTTTAGAGGTTCACTCACTTCGCCGGAGGCTGAAGAATACTGACGAAAGGTTGGTTGATGAGCATGAGGCAGCGCAACGCATTGCTCGCCTAGCTTCTTATCCTAGAGCTTCCTAGCTCTTGGTGTCTCTAGTGTCGGATTTTATGGCAGTCGTTCACTGAGTCTACATTATCATAAAGCTTCCGATTTCTATTATGGCCGTATGATCGAATGACAGATCACCGGACACAAACAGTACAAGTACACCCAAGCCTTAATCAGCTATAGCCAAGGGAGGCTGTGATATCATCGTTCATCTTCTTAAACTTCTCTCTCCTGAAGTTGACCTGATTTAAGGTTCAAGCTTAAGAGTCAGATCTACCCCAGCAAATTTGGATGGGCTTGTCCGGCAAATCACAGCGAGAAGATATCTCAGCAAGACATGGCATCATTGGCATGGCTGCCATCCCATTCGAAACCCCGCGTCTACTACGTCTCACTTGCAGACTTCTACCCCGGAAACTAGCCACCTTCCGTAAAACGGAACAATCATCTGATACGTATGTCTTGTGGCTGAGCGCCAGAACTTCTTATTGGAAAAACAGTTTTTCTTTTCTGCCATGCATTTTGTGGAATCCGAAGTGCCGGTAGCGATACATATCGAAAGCAGTGGCTGCACAACACGTATGCAACAGTTCGTCCCCACCGCGATGGTGGTTTCGTAACTGGAGAAAATGATGAACAATCGCGGGACATGTGTGAAGCCCGAAGACATAGTTTTTAAGCCAGGATCCCTATGACTGCACGGTCAAGTCATGCTCGGTTTCCCTGTAGGTCTGAATCTGTTCACAGCCGATTTCCGTGGAAACTATAGTTAGAACCGACCTTTGATATAAGCCCTGTCAGGCTCAGACCCACGGGGAAACTGAGCTCCCGGTGTACGCGATTACCGACACACTAAACAGGCGAGAATGCGGAAAATCCATCTAAGACACCCTTTGCAATACACTTTTGTAATTCAAGTCTCTGATCAAAATCCCATTGAATACATCAATATACTCAGCAGAGGCAGAGAAATTGTTTGATTAGACTTTCAGATAGATTCGTCCTATACTGTTGGGAATCATAAGTCGAATCTCAACGGCTTGATTCTTGGTGTAACGGTAATTGGGACACCGACTCCCGGGAGCCGAGTACTGTAGGTAGCTTGACACCGGTGTAGGTCCAAACGTCAATAGACGAGTCTTAAATTTCGGCTTTACTTGAAAAACATTCCGGATCAAATGGAGCTTAGCTGACCCTAGAAGTCTATATTACAGTCAGAAACTCAATAGATCACGTAAGGTGGTAATTTGTCAGGTTTGTCATCGCCGTAATTTGGCATATCATGATGTGTTGTGAAGGCTGCTTTCATTGATCAATTAACAGGATATTGACGTATATTATCAACGCTCATCGCAGAAACGTTTCTGCGACTCTCAATTCATCAGATACACCACGAACTACTACTCGAAGGGTGTGCCCAGACCAAACTCTAGATACCAATGACACATCTTCTACAATGTCTCCGGTATTATAATAAGGTTCCCGGGAGAAAAAATTATCCTCAATTCCCGGCTATCCTCAATTCCCGGCAACTCCATGTGGTCCGTAAAGCATGTCCTAGCCGCCATTTGTAACAATTCTATTTTTGGTGCACCCCACTTACCTACCATTCGCCAGCCGTGGTTCGGGAAAAGAGAAAGTTTCAAACCTACCTAAGGGCATCGGGACGTTTTCAATGACAAAATTTACTATAGGCTCAGTAAGGATATCGCAATAATTGGAGGAAAATTCCGACAATCTAACATACATCACTTGTAGTTGGAACATAGGTCTTGCGAAGGCAGGGTGCTTCATTAGTTTTGTGATAGCGTGCTTGATACGAGATAAAGACAAAGAGGAAAAAGACGCACCCTGAAATAAGATCGCACGTAAATAGTATCAGGATTCTATTTACAGCTTTTGAGTCTGATGATAGTGCACTGGCTTAAAGAAAACAGTTAAAGGAATTTAACTAATAAAACTCCAATGCCTTCCCGGGACTGAGAATAGTCCGACGGCTATCCTTCCGTTAATGGAAAAAGAATAGGCATCTTCTCCCTCCTAATTCTATCTTGCGAAGCTTAGATCTCATTCCTCTGTCCAAAGGCTATTTATTGTTGTCAGGAAAAGGATATACAAATCCTGATATATTAAGCTAATAAATTTTGTATCATAACCGCGTCAGATTGATGGACTTTTAATATGAAACTCACTTGGATGCGAGAATAGGTATTCAGTCCATCTATTTCAATGTTTGACATTCTGAAAGCAAAACGTTGAGTAACGACAAAGCGTTTCTTGACAGTAGAAGGGCAGAGAGAGCCGATTGCCCGATTTATTTTTACAGTTCCACATTTTAGCGAAATATATTCACTGGGATCTTTTGTTAAAAGCTTTCTGTATGCAAGGGAAAATTACAAGACAATTTTGCCGTCTCATTCGAACAATTTTACAGTAATCACCAAATCTGATTAAGAAGAATGGAGAGCCCGATGTCCGAATGACTGTGCTTTAAATATATTTTTAGCAACAAGCCGCCAATCTGTACTATCCAAGTTTCCTTAGCCATTCGAACAAGGCCATGCACTCAGCATAATATTTACACTTCCAGTGATTCTGCTAGAAGAAACAAGTCCTACACGTTGAGCTTCCAATACCTTAGCACCTCACTCAAATATTACGGTACATTCTCAACGTGTACAATGGTTATTATCAGTGGAAGAGAAGAAGTTCTATCGGCTGTGCATGTTTCAATCCATTTTGTACAGAACCATCAATTCCAAGGTTCTGTTTTCCCCATTCATTTGATCCAAGCATCAAACCACCTCACAGCCTGGAAATACGCACTCTCCTGCGCAAAGGCCTTCTGGGGATCTGTCAAGTTAGTTCGGACTGCGAAGCCATGCTCAGCGTTTGAGTAGAGATTTGTTTGGAAAGTGATGTTGGTAGATTGGAAGATGGCTTCGGCTGCGGCACGTTGGGCTGGAGTGCTCGATGCATCCAGTTCTGTTGCATGTTAGAGGTTCTCTTGTGGAAGAAAGTGAGATAGTAAGAAGGGGGGACTGACCTCCGAAAGCAATGCTCAGCGGTCCAGCAACCCCTTTCCACTCATCTGCAACGACATTACTGGGATGTGCGGTAAAACCTGCATCAAGACCTTTGCCAGGAGCGAGGAATCTGGCGACGTATTTGCCACCAAAGCTATATCATATTGGTGTTAGCGATTGAATAGTTGGGGCAGGTTTCACTTGAGCAAAAGTGAACATACCAATATCCAACACCGCCGATCTTCTTGACACCATAATCTTTTTTCATCGCTGCGATGCTACTAGTGACGATAGCATCGATCGCTGCTTGAGGATGGCGTTGACTCCATTCTGTGATGTTAAAGCTTGGGTCTCCCAATTGATCGACGCGAACTAGGGGTGTGTCAATGAAACGCTTGTGGCATCAAAGAAGACAGCATGTACTTGGATCGCCGTTAAAAAGGTCAGGTTGCACAACAAAGTAGCCTGCAAGAGCAAGACTATCTGCCAGCCTATAAAAATCAGCTTGACCCTTCCAATATTTCTTACAACACCAAACATACAATCGATTGTTGACAAGTTGGGTTCCGAAGATATCAGTGAGGTACAGAATGGCGACATCGGTCTTCTTCTCATTTTTAGGCTTTCCTGGTGGATATGCCAGGTAAGTGTTGGCTAGATCTCAATTAGCTCGTACTTTCACACTCATTCTACTATCACTTACTGCCCCCTACAGTTTCGTATTTTCCTGTCGAGTTTGTATTTGTCAAGACGCCACCTATACATTTGGATTTGCTAGAAACATGGTTGAACAATTGGCCGGGGTGTTCGTGCTTCAGCACTGGATCGTAGCCGTAAGTCTCTGGTGATGCAAATGTAAGAGGTGCCACAAAGGCCAGCAATTGCAATTGAACACGCATCTTGGATCTTGAAGCTTTGTAAGAGTCGAGGAGCGAATAGAAAAGAGCAATTCTGAATAAACTTTAGTGGTTTCGCGATGGGATGAGTAAATAAATAAGTGGGAAGGCCTCAGACGAGTTCGGGGTGGGGAATTCGGGCCAAGAATGCGCCAAGAGGGTATGAATGGCTTGGACCAACTGTCAATGACGTTCACTACCTTGTACATGAGATGATGCGCTCAAGCGACTAATTTTTACACGTGGTTTAATTGAACAATTGCTTACCAATTCATGTATACAAGGTAATATATGCGAGTCTATGATAGCTTAGCATTTAGCCACTCGAAGGACTATATCTGATTGGCTGGACAGTTGACCAGCCAATCTTCCTATTCAAGACCCGGAAATTGGATGGAGGCACAGCACTTCGGTTCGTTCCCGGATCTCTGGACGTGACGAGGAATTGGATCTTTGTGAGAGACAGCAGAAAAAGGTACAAAGATGTTTCTTGTCCGAGACACGTTGTACAAGTCCTACCAGACCAAAGTTGTCGATCTCTCTTGGCAAGACTTGGAGGACTCCCTCTAGAGAGCAGAAACATGCTGGGCACACATTCTTTCCGAAATTTCAAGCCCAGTAAATGATAGCCTATCGCACACTTCTTAAGCGAGGTAGGTCCGTGTTGATAAACAAACAAAAATTAAACAAATCGTTTCAAGAAGCGAGGTCCTCGGGACGACCTAAGCCGCGCATTCGCTAGTTAGTGCCGCATGCTGCTTTCAAGAATCGATCGGATCCACGAGCATTGAGTTAATTAGTACAACACATCATGTACATCCAAAGGGCTCAAAGGCGCCTATAACACACATCCCGAGAGCTGCAATGGCTTTCAGCAGCTGCGCCTCGCCAACACAAGGTACGATATCTGAAAACACGCAACAGTCCCGATTTTTTCATTCCGGAATATCCCAGCTTTGTCAGTAATCTACGACTGTATTCTCCCACGTGGAACTCACATCATTTCGCGTTCAAGTCAGTCGTGCACTTTGTGAACGTTGTCTTGGCATCTAGTAAAGGCACCAGATTTTCATTTCATTTGGGAATTTGACTTAAGGCGATGTTCTGTGATATATCGCGACTTAACACCGAGTCATCACATTTAGTTACAGCCCTCCAATTGATGGCCCAGGCAAGCTCTCGGCTTGCCTGCGGGCGAAGAATTAGACCCGCCTCGGTACGGTCCGGTCCGTCATTCGGAGAAAACCCGCCTCACCAGGTGCAAGCCGAAACCCGGTCATCGGCGCAATTTCACTCCGCAAGTACATTTTATATCCAAGAAAGGCGCGATGAGGGCTAGTCAAAGAAATCAATACGATTGATAAAGACTCATTGACTCAGATATTTCAATATCCGCCTTCGCTACGGATATACGACTCTTTCTGCGAAGGTAGGTTCGGTGTAATTGTCTTCCCACCTGATGCAGCCAACTGTATAAAGCTTTCGTCTAAGGATGAAATTGTTCACCAAACACATCCCAATAATATTCTTTGCACAATTTTATCAAGTTTACAGCATCAATTGGCAAGATGACTTCCTCGCCGCGTGCTCTACAAAGGTCTCACCCTCGCCCAATTAGAGTCCTCATCACCCTCTTTCCAGACTTCAACACCTTCGACGCTAACGGTCCAATCGAAGTCCTATCCCAAGCAAATGGCAACTCGAGCTCCTCTATGTTTATCATCACCATCGCCTCTTCGAACCCACTCACGAGGTCTATCGAGAACATTTCCATCGCTCGGGACATCTCGCTTAGAGATGCGTTGGCGCGCGTTGAAGAGTGGGATATCGTGCTTTTACCCGGCGGTGCTTGGGAGGAGATTTCAAAAATGTTGAACTTGCATTGGGAGAGGAAAGAAGAAAGCGGCTTTGTTGAGTTCCTGGATCAATATGCGGACAAAAAGGATGGTTTGATATTGACTGTATGCACCGGCTCGCTGTTTCTCGCGGGACTTAGGAAGTTGGACGGCCGAATTGCGACTACGCATTGGGCTTATTTGCCAACCCAGAAGAAATTGTGTGCTGATAGTAAGTTCAAATTTTTGCGAAACATTCAGACCGTGGCTGGGAAATTTCAGTTCCGTCCAGAATCGGTCAGCTGCAGTGCAGTGGTCGGTCGCAAATCGGATCTAAGGTCAAAGAAGCATCACAGAAATTTATCTGATGTGATCTTCAAAGTCGCATAACAATATGACGACTTTGCTAAGAACGGCGATCTTCCCAATCTCTCGCCTCGAATTCTAATGTGGACAACTTGAGTTGACTTCTATAGATAACTCAACTACGAAAGTTGTGCGAGCCAGATGGGTTGACTCAGACGAGGAAGGTCTACCAAGACTGATCACTGCTGGTGGAGTAGCCTGTGGGATTGATGCTACGTTTCATTTGTTAGAATTGATTGCCGGGCCTGAGCTTGTTGAAAAGGTTGCGAGGGCCATCGATTATCAGCGAAGAGAAGAGGAGTTGCAAGAAGACTATGTTATTCCTGCATTGTGAAACAGAACAACTGAAAATTTTGCAATTAGTTTAAAAGTGAGGCAGACGAAAATATACTAGTACTGTCTTGCTAAGCGGCCCAAAATATTTTCGGGAGAAGCTTGAATTGAACTCTTTCCGAATACAATGGCCTATCACTGTAAGAAGGTCAGGGAGCGGAACTCGACAGGTATACCAGATACTGATCGAGTGCGACTTCGGATGTTCGAGATAGATTTGCTACTAGCTGAACGTTGACGGGCGGAGGAATCTTTCTTATTACGTCCAAGACGATTGCCTGGCTGAAAAGTAATGCGTTGTTGAGCTGGAGTATCTTGTGCTTCGATGTTAGCGGTATTGGGTGGATTGTCAACTCGGGCTTTGGGCTATTCCTAGGAGATGAGCAACATGACGACCACAGATCAGACCTCGCAAAAAAAGAAGTGATTCAGAAGTAAAAAAGGGAAGAATGCTCACAAAAGATAAACAAAAGTGCAACTAGATCGCCCTTGGACATTTTTTCACGAGCTCTAGATCAACAACGAGAGCTGACAGATGCCTCTGCTTGCTTTGGGCCCTTCTATGGCGATCAATTGAGTCATTGTTACATGATAGTGACCTATATCCGTGGATCCTGAATTGAGGAATACCTGAGATGAATTAGAAGAAATTTTGTTGCGATATCGAGATTGGAGCATGCCAAGATGCCTCAACTGTGACCCTGAAAGTTATCTGAAATTTGTTCTCACATTTCCTCTCCTTGTCGACGCCCAAATATGCGTGATTGAAGCATATATTAGAGGCTGAAGTCCCCAGAAAATCTGTGTCACAGTTTCCCCATGTTTTCATCCTTCCATATTGTTTTCTTTCGCATCTATCACCATCACGTTCCAGGTTGATCAATCCCCATCGAGCTAGCGATCTTGAGGCATTTTGGCCCGCTCCAATATGGATATACCGCAAGCGACAGAAGCTACCCCGGATGACAACGCAAAATGTAGGTGTCAGCGAGCGTATAGCAAGCTCTTGGGCTGTGACGGGGAATGCGCAAATGGTCAACAGTTCAACTCAGTAGTACTTGGAGCATTTGGGACAGCCGAATTTCAGTGACCAAGGTTGAGACTCAACAACACGCTTAGTCTGTTGCTGTCACTGTAGTGGAATAATGGTCTCTGTCGACTAGTTTAAGCTTTTACTTTCAACGTGGTCTAATAATAGCAAATGGCTCCATTTTAAATTAACGACTTCGTGATTCGTGAAACTCATTGTGGCCTTCTATCCGACCACAACCTAGTCCAAAGGCATTAAATGTTTCGGAGCTTCTTCCGCTGATTTGAGGATGAGATGGTAATGATAGTGTCCAAACTTCGAGCGACTGCTCGTTACCCTAAAGCCTTTGCCCCAAGGGCCAATGCCAGTCGCCAAGTACAGTGCAAAATTGAGTCACTTTATGTGGAAACACGAAATGATTGTCCAATGTCCACCTATCATCAGGCAAAATAGAAGCGAAGACTCAACTGCCTTCTAAATATGGGAGGAGAGGCAAAGGATGAATTCAACACGACGTATAGCCAAGCACCCCTCGCCAACTGCGTGTACGTACAAGTTACAAGAATAGAAGATGGATACAGGATATCAGAAGAGGAGCTCTTTCAAAAGAGGCTCAGTGGGCCAGCGTTGCATCGAGATCCCTAGGAGAAATTCTCTTGCTAGTGATTTTTCCCGATAGTCACCCACTGACAAGGCCTGGCATTCTCACAGCTAGCCGCTGGTAATAAAATTAATTTCATGTTAATTTCTCAGAACTGAAAGGGGTCAGTTACGAATACAGGTAAGTGGGGAATCACAGCTGTGAGGATTGTTCCTATCGCACGAAGCTATTGAGTCATAGGTTAGGTTGTGGTCTTGTAGCAACCGGGATAGAGGGTCTCGTATTACCACAGCCTCTTTGCTATTCTGTAGATGAGCGTTTCCCTCCATTCAGGCACATATTTGCTTGTAGCCGCTGAAAGTATATCAATTTCCTGCGAATCTCTTACTTTTGGAAAGAGTAGGGTTACTTAGAGTCACAATAAAAACCAAATAACGACTACAACTGTAGAGGTTGTTGGGATCGCAGGAAGCTATTGTTTCATAGTTAGACCAAGGAGTATAGCAATAGCGTTCGAGGGTGTTTTGTCATCGACAGTTGTGCCGTAACGCTTTGCCTTGGTTGAGCGGTCGTCGGCAGTAAATTGTTAGTAATGCGAATGTAGACTATGAAAAGTTTCACACAAAATACTTTGGTTTCGCATGTCTTATTGAGTCTGACAGTAATCCACCACACAGCAAAGCTGGATATGATTACTTCGTCATGAGGACGCCAGGCATACCCATATTTATGGTGGTACAGCGTTCAAGTATTATCCCTAGTAGGTTCCAAGGGACTGATAGCTAATCTAGGAGGGTAGTATTCTTAGAACGCACTGATTTTCTTATATGAAGGTAATAGCTTGTTTTTTGCTGGTAAAAGGAAAGCTACACGACCCATAAAGCCTCCCTGGTCGACTAAGGGGAACATTGTAAACGTACTTTCGTACGTACAGTATTGAAGAATGCAATAATCAATAGACAATAAAGAAGAGATCTCGTTCGGTGCAGGTCTCGTAGTGCTAACCTCGATTCAATACCGCTACAGGAGACAAGCCCATGCCTCCATGCTTTCCCTACGTTTGATTTATAACTTATGTTTGTTCCCTTTGAACTGACATGTTTGTGTTTTCTCTGATATAGGTTAGTTTCCTGCATATTTCGCATAAATGAAATAGGTCCCTTACCGTCACAATAAAGACCGTATCTAGCAACGCAGTCGTGTCCGCCAGGAGTGCAGATAGCTGTTGATCCAAAGTTAGGTCAAGGAATGTAGTAATTGCTTTAGGGGGTGTTGTACCCCCGAGGCCGCCGTCACGCTTTTCCTTGATTAGGCGCTCCTCAACTACAGATTGTTAACAGTGTCAGATCTTGAAGTCCCGGGAAAATACATACTGTTGTTTGGGCTAGAGAAAGCGGCAGTCAAGGCGCTGAGCCCGAGAACCAATGCCGTAAGGAAGGCGGGTGATCGCATTGTGAAAAGCAGGTGTTGTTATAAGAGTGAAGCGTGGTTTGTGTGGTAGTGAGGAGAGTGTGCGGAAACGATTGGGCAGGGACGTTACTTATATAGAAAACTAATGCGGCGCGTAGAATAAGACGACTTTACCTTTCGAGGGACATAACCCAATAACCTTATATAGTTTAACATTTATCATTTGGAAGAAGTTGAGTCTACGGAGGTACAGCTGGTATCTTTTACCCCCTGACTTTGTAGGGGTTCCCGGCTACTTGACGCTTTTCTCAATCAGGTTTTAAATAAGAGAAGATTTTGGTGTACATAACCTATAGCACGGAGCAGTCACTACTGTAATAGGGAAAGCTGCAGTCCCCCTGCTGAAACTAGGGGTGAAAGATAACCGTTGAACCTCTGTAGATCTTTCAGCACGAACATAAAAAGCTTAGGATCTTACCTTCGATACCAATTTCCCTCCCCAAAGTAGGTTATACTTCCAATCAGCAATTTACATTTCCAGAACTGTCTCTATGAACTTCCCTCGAATGTCAAGCCAGAAGACAAGGCTGGACGAGACCCACTGTCAACTCCCTTTCGTACGGAATTGTATGTTCCGTACTACCGATGGTATAATCTAGCTTAATTGACGTCGATGAAATGACATGCGCGTGCTTTCATGCCTGATGCAGGGTTAATTTTTGGGATTATTTGTGACTTGTGGCCTCATACCTTTTGAATCGTATCCGAGCAATTCGGTAGCAAGGTAAGTAAAGGGGGCGGCCCACAGATCACCTAGGTCGCTAAGTTACCGAACCCGAGATCGCGTTTACAGGTGGCGATTACGCTAAGATCAGGGATTCATCTATCCTTTTTGTGTATCTAAGGTAGGTAATGAAATAACGTTTATCCTTAGCTTCATTTCAGTCTGGGGTCTAGTAAGTTACTCCATACGGACTAAAGCGAGTGGGCATAGATCGCTATACGCCTGTACTTTCGTACCTTTCTTACGATATCGTACCATGTGAGCCCCCTTTAGCTAGGACGATTGAGTTACAAGTATTACTATATATTAGCCCAAAATAGGTTCACATGTTACACGCGTACAGCAATCTTCGTCCGTCTCTATAGCCGAGTTAATACGGTAAGTAAATTGCACGTCTGTGACAAGACACAACTCTGCTCTGGAATGAATGGAGCTTATACTCTGCGTTGGGAATCGATTATTTCGTCATGAGGCCATAAGGCAAAAACAGGCCTAAAGTTAACCCTGTATCAGGCATAAGACGCCCGGACATGCCACTTTATCTTAATAAATTAAGCGAGGCTATTCCCCTCTAATACCCTAGTTTCATTTATTAAAGTGCTACCTTATACGCAATTCAAAATATTTCCTAAGGTAGTGTATAATTAATCTTAGACTAGCCTGATAAGAATGCTCTTTTCAAATTATTCTTAGGGTATAGTTTCGCTATCATAGAAGTGCTAGAATTACTCCCTAGTTCTACTTTCGTACGATTTCCTCAAGTCAATTATTAAGCGAGAAAAAGCGGCATGCGTGGCTCTTGGTGTGGTACGTGTGTATGCCTTGTGGCCTCATGACGAAATAATCGATTCCTGTTGATTCTGTAACAGGAGAGCTTCATAAAATAGCTTCCCAAAAAACTTCAGTCGTCTCTTTCCAAGCCACCAAGGTCAAGGGTCGCACCAAGGCAGATAAGCCGGTGAAATTGTAAGCCCCCTGCCAATGGTAGGATGCTGTCATCTACTATGGACCAAGATGCTCTGATTGTTGAAGCGAATCACATGACCTGACCTGCGGGACTATTGCTGATCAACTTGTCGCCCAAACCTTGCTCGGTAGCAACATGTCATAGTCCAATTTATTATGAGAGAGACCGAAAGTACTAGCGTGCTGAGAACCCGCGAAAAATTCACCTCCTGAGGGTTACCTACAGGTATATAAAAGAGACAGCAATATGCGTGAGATAATAGTACTGTTGACCTGAATTTTATTTGCCATAGCTGCATCCGGAGAAGAAATTGTAGTGGTATTATATGTGTGTAAGTGATTGTATAGTCAGAACCCAGATGGGGTGTTGCTTGTTGGGTACCTTAGTATACATTGGCTGATTTCGACTAACGACGCGCCAAATTCCAATATGAATGATCTTTTATTCCTCCACGTGAAATTCAAAGCACTTATGGAATCTAAGCAAATAACTGAGGGATAGTCAAAGATTTTGTTTAAGCAAAATGTCAAAGATATCCGATTAGAAAAAAACCGATTGATTACTGTTTCGTTAAGAAACACGCTCTCTATCAATCCCGGCCACCTTTTCTTCCGCCGGAGAGGTCGGGTTCGGGATCACCCCTCGGCTCGGTTCAGTGACAAGCTCATGGCCCGAGGAGGAGCTTCAAAAATAAATAAACCGCCATCATCAAACAATGTCCACTCTTCCCTCAGGCACTACATCAACCACGACCTTTACCTCTCCATCCACCTCAACCTACCTCCTCCCCCTAGATGCGCTATTCAACAATCCTCTCTTTGCTGGTGGGCTAGGTCTCGCAAGCCTGGGGGCAGTCGCTGCAGTTGGCCGTAGAGGTGTCGTTCGCGGCGCATCTCTAGTAAAAAAGAGACTCCTCATCAATGTCGAAATCAGCAAACGCGACCCTTCCTACCAATGGATCCTAAACTGGCTCTCCATACCGCGACCACAAGCTGGATTCATCACCTCGAGACTAACACGCATACACGATTTTTCCATCAACACCATCTCGCGAAATGCCGAGAATGGAGGGGCTACGAAGGCGCATATGGCGCTGCAGCCCGGGTATGGGAAATATATCATCAGGCATAAAAATGCGTATTTGCAGGTGAACAGGGAGAAACAGAGTACGGCGAACATGCAAACCGGAGAGCCGCACGAGACCGTTACTCTTACGGCGCTCTATGCCCATCGGCATATTTTCGAGGATATTTTTGGGGAGGCACATCATATGGCTATGACTGCCCAGGAAGGGAAGACGGTGATGTATACATGTCAAGGGCACGAATGGAAACCGTTTGGGGATCCGCGGAAAAAGCGACCGCTACAATCTGTCGTCCTAGATGAAGGGATCAAGGAGCGGATTGTGGACGATGTGAAGGATTTCTTGGCTAGACAGAGCTGGTATGTGGATCGCGGGATACCTTATCGTCGAGGATATCTGTTGTACGGACCGCCCGGGAGTGGGAAAAGTTCCTTCACACAGGGATTGGCTGGGGAGCTGGACTTCGGGGTAGCGATCATAAATTTGAGTGAGAGGGGTATGACGGACGATAAGCTGGCACATCTGTTAACCAAGTTACCGATTAAAACTATACTGCTGCTTGAAGATGCAGACTCGGCGTTTAGGAATCGAAGACAGGTGGATGAGGATGGTTATTCGGGCGGGACGGTCACCTTTTCGGGTTTACTGAATGCGTTGGATGGAGTAGCTGCTGGTGAAGAACGGATAGCTTTCTTGACTACGAATCATGTCGATCGGTTGGATGAGGCACTGATTAGACCGGGAAGAGTGGACATGACTGTTCGCATTGGTGAAGCTACTCGGCATCAAGCGGGAGAAATGTGGGATCGCTTCTATGGGGATGTTGATACAGATGGCAAGGGAAAAGAGAGGTTTTTGCAAAGGTTGGAAGATCTGGATTTGGTCGAAGGTGTGAATGGAGAAGGGAAGAAGAAGATGAATACGAGTACGGCTGCTATCCAGGGATTGTTTTTGTTCAATAAAGACGATATGGATGGCGCTATCAAGATGGCCGAGGGACTAATACCAAGGGTTTATGAGCCGGAGAGTCCTGTGGAGGGGATTAAGGTCTCGGCATGATGCTATGCATGGCTTCATTCCACAAGCTTTTGTTTTTCTCCTGCATGATTCGACCCTGACTAGATCGTGTAGAGATAGTGTAAGATATATCCAAAGTGATTGCCTTCAGTGGCCATGAGCTGCAGGATTCCTGCTGCTGTTTGTACCTACCGTTCATTGCCCGATAGCAATGTACAATCATAATTCTACCCATACCGCCTCTCCTGTCCTCCATTTATCAACTATGAGTTATGTCGAGAAGCTGTCTCTGTTCCTGATGCACACCACGCTGTTATTCTCCTGATCATCTCCCAAACCCCCAAGCACTCCCAATTTCGGCATGTGAAAGTATCGCAACCCTCCCCAACTTGGTAGATCTTGCTGCTGATAAATGCCATCACGTGTTGTAATTTCGGCTGGAACTCCGGCAGGTTTCACAACACTTTGACATCCTATTAGTGAGGCAATCGATTTCCATGCAGAAAATATTGCAGGCCCCCTTGGCGAACACTGGCCAAAGGCATGTTACAGCTTTCTGTCCACGCAAAACAAATCTCCTGTTTAGGAAGGTGGAGTCATCGCTTGGCATCTGCCCCTCTACAAAAGCTTCATCGTCAGCACTACAGATCCGGTACAGCCAGTAAAACAATTTGGTCACGACTATCGCAAGTACAATTCACGGGGCCAAGTACTGAGTTCATCCTCATATTCACTCGTAGTCGATCGTCCGTCTCCTTCCCCCAAGCTTTTAAAATAAACATGGAATCCAAAAAGGTGGTGCGATTTGGCACGTGGACGAGTCCTATTACCACAGACATCGTATCAGGAAGCAGTCTCATCTTTGCGGAAGTATATGCCAATGTAAGATAGGCTGCTTTTCAATCAAATCGAGATCAAAATTCCTGACACACTTAGCCAACTAGCGGGAAGATATACCTAATCGAAGGTCGGCCAGCCGAGAAAGGCCGACAAGTCATCGTCGAGGTCAGAGGTCCAGAAACCATCGATCTCTTACCAGCACAGTACAGTGCCAGGAGCAAAGTCCATGAGTATGGTGGCGCAGCTGCTACGTTATCACCAGACGGTGATTTGATATTCGTAGATCACAGCACGAATGGTGTATTTTCTCTCTCGCCAAAGGGAGAAGTGACTGAGATCTTAGCTGGTAATCCAAACTTGAGATACGCCAATTTCGACATGCATCCTCAAGACACTCACCTCATCATTGCGATCCAAGAAGACCATTCTGCGCCCTTGCTTGTGGATGCTGTGAATACTCTTGTCGTGATTCATAGCCGGACGAAGAAAGCGGAGATTGTGGTTAAAGGAGCAGACTTCTATTCTCAGGCTAAGTTCAGTCCTGATGGGAAGAAATTATCTTGGCTGCAGTGGAGTCATCCTGACATGCCGTGGACTGGGTCAGAAGTGCATGTTGCTAACTGGGAGAATGGGAAGGTAGGGAAAACTACCAAAGTCGCAGGAAAGGCCAGGGAGGAGAGTATCTCGATGCCGAAGTGGCATATTGATAATACTTTGTTGTTTGCTAGTGATCGTACTGGCTTCTGGCAATTATACCGATATGATCCTGTCTCTGAAAATACTACATATCTGCACCTGAAAGGATACGAGGATGCAGAGATGGGATGTCGAGAATTTGGGCTTGGCTCGTCAGTTTTGGCCTACTTGTTGTCTTTCGCTTCGATACTAAAGTCTCCGCAGATGCACATACTTGTCAATGGATGCGAACACACTAGTCATCACGTATAACAAAGATGCCACGAACGGCCTCCTGCTCTACGATATTGCAAAAGATTATGTTACCGAACTCCCAACAGGTCTTGTAACAATCGACCAATGCGCCTTAAGTAAAGTCTCGCCCACAGTATTTGCTGTCATCGGCGCCACCCTCACATCACCAGAAGCTCTATATCTGATTGACATCACCAGACCTTCTGAAAAGAAACTGCTCAAGACGTCCATCAGCGTTTCCCTCCCACCTTCAATATTCTCCCCGGCACAAACGATAACCTTCCCTCGCACCCACGGTGACATCGGCACTCCTTCCCACGCAATATTCATCCCACCTCAGAACCCATCATTCGATGGACCAGCCGGCTCAAAACCACCACTCATAATATTCTCCCATGGCGGACCAACCAGCCACGTCTCTCCGGGTTTAGCAATTCACGCACAATACTTTACCTCTCGCGGCTTTGCTTACTGCTACCCGAACTACGCCGGCTCCACTGGCTACGGTCGTGATTATCGCGCGCAACTTGATCATAACTGGGGCATCAAAGATGTCGAGGACACAATATCCTGCGTCGAATATCTGGCCTCCCAAAACCTAATCGATATATCCAAAGTCGGCATCTCGGGCCGTAGTTCAGGTGGATATACGACCATCCAAGCCCTAACCAGCTTCCCGAAATTCTTTGCAGCTGGAGTCTCCTTGTTCGGGATCGGGAACCTGAAAGCGTTGTTTGAAGATGATCCGCATAAATTCGAATCTCAATACGGTATCGCATTAGTGTTTCCAGAGGGCGCTACTGGAGAAGAGAGAGAGCCTATTATGGTGGAGAGGAGTCCGTGTTTGCATGCGGAGAAGATTGAGAGCCCGTTGCTCTTGCTGCAGGGAGATATCGATCGGGTCGTGCCGATTGAGCAGAGTAGGGAGATGGAGAGGGTGATCAAGCAGAGAGGGGGGGATGTAAGGATGGTTGTTTTTGAGGGAGAGGGACATGGATTCAAGATGAGGGAACATTTGAAGGCGGCGATCGAGGAGGAAGAGGGAATGTGGAAGAGAACTTTGCTATGATTCTCTTCAATTTGACGTCAAGAGAAACTCAAGGAAATTCAAGTCAACTCTTCGGATTGTCTCCAAACCAAGCGGGAGCAAGTGATCGAAAAGTCAACATCTATAGCATTGCAAGTTGCAGCTCATTTTTCGTTAATACTTTATTCCGGCGCAGATCACACTCCATCCACTCTTACTCTCTAAATCAATACTGTCCCCCAATAATCACGCTACTCAACCGACTCCTCGTAGGCATAATTCCAAACGTATTCCAAAATTCCCTCGTGTCATAACACCGTCCCAGACTCTTCATATCCCTCGGCAGAGCTCTGACATCTTGCTCCTGCATCAGCTCTCCAATCCACTTGATCTGCTTTTCCGCTCTTTCCTCGGTGCCATTCTCGACATCAAGCTCGCCTGCGAAACCAAGGATTAGAGCCCACCAGTCATAGACCATTAGATCGGTGAGCATCTATTCCGAAAGATATTAATCAGCATCATCACTTGTTCCCGATTGCAGATGTCCGGTAAATTAAGGTAAGCAAAACTCACAAATCTTTCCCGCTTCGCTTTCTCCCACCTCTCATGCACAGCCACAATCCCCCTCGCGACATCAATCCCATGCACCATATGCAAACTCTTCTTCGTGCCAAGTCCCTCTTTACTAGCAGCCACTCTATCAATCCAATGCCTCACATTCCTCTCTCCGCCCCACAGACCCGCTAAATCAAGGACACATCCGCCTAGCGCCAGAAGCGCGTCTTCAGCTTGAGCGCGCGCGTCGCTGGTATTGTAGGGACTGTGGCGCGTTACCCAGGTTGGTTGGTCGGGGATCGTCCAGATACCTGTGGAGCCGAGTTGAATGAATGCTGGTTGGATTTTCTGCCATGTTGAGGAGGAGGAGGACGTGTGAGGACGAGTCTGCAAGTAACTCGAAACTAGATAGTTGGTTTCCTCGCTTCCTTTGAGTGGGAAGACAATCAGTACGGTCTTGGCAGTCGGTAGAGCTTTATAAGAGGCCAGGTGATCTGATTCAGCTAGCTCGTCGGAATTGGGCAGTGAGAATCTAAATTTGATCGTCCCGTCCCGGCCGGTGGTTGTCGTTGCGGCGTGAGAGATCTTTTTGGATTTGAGCAGAGGGATGAGGAATGTTGATGTCCAGCCTGCGCCGAGGATGAGGATTTCTACTTCCTCTGGGCTTGGTTTTGGTTGAGTCTGATATTTGGTGAGTGATGGGGCAGATTGGACGAGGCAGGGGCTTACCGTCATTTTGAGTGTCATTATGTGGTTTTGAAATTGATGTCGACTGCAAAGTCGGCTGATTCGAGATGATGTTGGAATTAAAGTTGTTGTGTTTTGAAGGAGGCGAGCTTGAAAGTCATGACGTTTTCGGCAAGTGGAATTCGGCCGATGAATTGTTGATCACGTGAGTCTCACGTGGCCTTGACACACATACTTCTTTGGAACTCGCGATGTCTAATTTTCGTACAGATTCCAGAACGACTCAGCTTATCTCAGATATGAAGTCAATACTGATCCTGCCCCGACACCAGCGGCTGCCGTCGTAGTTAAAAGTAATCCAATTGCTTGCATCACCTTATACCCAAATCCTTCCGTCGTTCTTTTGAATTCTCCTCGTCGAATCGTTTCCGTGAAGCCCATGAATCCGAGTCCGGGTTCTCGCCTTCCAAAAGTTTTGCGATACAGTGTCCCGGAAGCGGAGCTCTTGGATTGATCATAGCATCGAGGGTTGGATCGAGCAACGGATCGCCAATATCACCGTCGATCGAGGCATCGTTAGATGAGAATACGGTCGTGGAATCATGCATCTCTGGAGCGAAGTTGGCTAAGGTGGATGAGGAAGTCCTCGAATCTCTGCTTTGGATGGTGGTTGTGCGATTTGCGATCAGAAATCAAAATCTTTCGCAAGTTTAAATGTTGTCGTCGAGCACTAAACATGAACTTGGCGGCAAAAGTGTGGTGTATTTATTTCAGTCACAAGATGCTGGCGCGTGCAACTCATATTAGAATTTGGAGGTGTCTTCTCGAATTCGTTTCAGCTTCAAATCAGATATCATAAAGCTCTTTAAAATCAACATACTTAGGTCGGCCCCTTGTTTTCCCCTCGTCATCTCCTCTCCCCAGCCTTTGATTCATATTTCTTGCTTGCCTCCCGCCCTCCTCCTGCCATTGATCTTGTAGGAGAATTATTTTTGATGAAAAATATAGAGGAATGTGAGCATTGAAAGCTCGATATATGCTACCAAGAAAATCACGTCAACAGCCACTGCACGAACCCGATGCTGATGGTGGCTAGCGTTGCCATGTACGCTGAAACAGCAAATGCATCTTGTACGCTCTTTTCCAAATAAGTCAACATGATCGCAATAACTACACTCCCGAAGACAAAAACGACGAAAGTTACAATCCCAAACTTTCTATAGTCCCAATCTTCCACAAATTGAAGGCCCCATCCTGGATTCACACCTTTGATTGGACAGCATTTCAGCTGCTCCCTCAGCTTCTTCGGGAAACGTGAGACGCATACAGAGTCTGCACCTGCGCATTCGGGATTATGGAAAAGATGCATCATGCGTTTGTGGCCGATCGGAGGGGTCACGTCCGATGGAGCAGGTGAGTACCTATAGTCGAAATGATCAGGCGGAGGTATGACGTCCAACTTCTGGACGTCGACCAATTCACCTCGATATATTTCGAAGTGGACGAACTTTATCCAGACGAGTGTTCGAAGGGAGATCTTGGATGTCCATTTTCCTCTTATTGATCGATAAGTGGCTCGTAGAGCTTCGAAGATGACTTGGTCTGTCGTGGCCCCAAGAACGGTCATGTCCAGCTGTTTAAGTCGAGTTGCGTACTGGCCATCGTCATGAAAAAGCAACAGAAACAGCCTTTCTGCCGTTGAAATTCTGGTGGCTATCCCATTGTCAATTCCAGATCGAACGTGAATGTCTGAAGACAGCTCGGTAAGTGGATGTCCTTCCTATGAAACAAGTTTGTTGATGCCCAATTAAAAATTGAACGAACTTTTCTTCCCTCAGATGTCGAGGCTGCAACTTTGATGCACGTTGAATCTCGAGTCAATTTAACATAGTCCGAGTACAGTGCAAATATGATCGCCAGAAAATACGAGGCCATTGCTGTTGTATAGGCTGCAATCTCGAATTTGGCTATACTTGCTAAGTAAGGGCCTGTTATATCCAACGAAATTATTTCAAGAAGCTTGTTCGTGCCGACTGTCAAGAGAAAGCACCAAGATATAGTTGCAAAGCTAAGAGATGCAATTGTCAATCTGTGGACCCAATTCGCTTCGCGACCATGGTGGAGTTTCATATGTCTGGATGCCGCTTCCTTAGCTTCCCGGGATTCTTTAAGAAGACTTTCTTTATAGCGATCTATTCCCCCAGGAAGAAGCTCGATGAAGTCATCCTGGACCATTTTACCACAACGCTATTGTATGTCAGCCAAATCCGCTTAAGGGGAGGTACGCACGCATTGTCATGCAAGCCTGTGTTTCGCAATAGATACACCGGTCTGTCCCATCACCATCTGCACCTCTATCGTCTCACCTGATCCTCGCAGGTACGACTGACATGGGACCCTGACAACAGGTGTGCCTTGCGAATCCAGGGAGTCTATAAAGTCGTCAACTACTAACAATTCGGGCGCAACGAACTTCTCATTCATATCAATCCCGTGCGGATTTGGGTTGGTCATTGTCATATCTTGAATCTCTATTTCCGAAAAGTCCACAGGATCCATCTTCTGAGGACTGCCCATAGGTCTGGTCACATCTTGCACACCTCCTTCAACAGACCTTATATATCCCTCCAAGCTTTTCTTAAGAACCTTGATAGCATCGGAACTCCGAATGAATTCCTCCAGCTGCTGGAAACCATTTTCTCCTTGCTCTGAGTCATCAGAGCCACTTTCATCCGATGCACGGTCGGCCACAAACCTTTCTGCATTTGCGGACTCGTGTTTCGAGGTTTCGGCGGCTGATTTCAATGTATTACAAATGATATGTGCAGTGTTGCGGGCACGGTAACGAACAAATCGCGCGGCGTGTCTTTGCTCTTTTGATCGGCCTTCTTGTCTCAGGTTGACTCCAAGATCCTTGAGTAGTCGTCTCAGCTTTGCCTCAAAGATATGGACATCGTTGAGTGTCAGAGCTAATTTGAGAAGAGGGCTGATGTCTGTATCGAAGAGTATGAGATCCACAAGACGTTCGGCGGCACCCTCTGGACCGAAGACAGATGAAATGGAAGAGCCATCTGTTGAAGGTGAGAAGCTATCAACAGATTGTACGGAAGAAGTTATTGAAGCGGTATCACTCTCATCATCTTCTTCTTCTTGTCTGGGTCCGGGCTGTTTCGAAACCTCCTTTTCTGAAGTGCGGTCCTCGTTATCGACGCCTACGATGATGCCATAGGTCTTTTTACCGAGACTCATACCGGAATTACCAATAAAAATAGAACTTTTACCTGACTTTGATGGAGATAAGTCCTCGCTATCTGAATCCTGCATGTCTTGGTGAGCTTTGTGCGATGCCTCATTTCGAAAGTCATGGCCCCAGACGACACTAATACTCGGCGAAGGAGTCGAAACTGTCATCTGACCTCCTTCACTCTTAGCGTGTGAAAGTTTTTCAGTATATACATCGGCTTGTTGTTTGACCGACGGAGAAATTCGTGTCTTATAGCCATCATGTGCAGGGCTGCTATTAGTCCCAGACCGCTTCGAAGACTCATCATTAGAAACACTTCCATGCCAGCGTCCCTCGATATAGAAGCCCTGTGTATTCAGTTGTGATTGCACTGTCAATTTCTCCTCACTGTGTAATTCAGGCTCGAAGATTTTATTTTTGGCAGGCATAGCAGTGTGGACGTCATAAAGTTCTGAATTGCTGGGGTCGTCGTTCTTTGACATTTCCTTGATCGACTGATGGTTGTTCATTTCAACATGATCTCCAACTTTCTCATTTTCTTCTTTGTTTAGGGCTTCCAGTCTGCGCTGCCGATAATCTTGCACGACTTCCGCTTCGTCGCCGCTAAGATGTTGTTTTCCTGATAGCTTCCGATCTAAGTGGCAGTGTAACTTGCAGTATGATGATGGAGGGCACGATGGGAGTTTGCAACCATCCATTATGCAGCTAAGAGGTGGCGGATGAGATCGATCTATATTCGAAGTCAACATTGTTTAATATTCTATAGAAAGGGGAGATTACGGTACATGCATCCACGACCATCTTTCGATCTCTTACGTCCACATACCTGGCCACTCGCAACGAGTGCCGGACAGGCGTCTTCACTTGTCAAAACTAGGTCCGCACGTGAGGATGGCTCGGTGTAGACGACTCACGATCTTGGCAATATAATGTTGGCAAGAGGCTTGCCCGATGCAAATTTAAGACAGTGCACTCCTGGCACTTTGGCTCTTGGCACTTTGGCGCTCTTGGCTTACCATCTCTCGTCATGGTGTTGAGCAAAGTATGCCAAAAAAAATCGTAGAGAGGTTTAAAAGGAGATTTGAGGATTCCAGGCTACCAAAAGCAGAGTACCGAGCCGCGAAGATCTTGAGAGTGCGTACTGTGGAACCAACACTTGTTAACAGCCGGTAACATAGAAATCAGAAGAAATCCAGAGGGGATAACAGCAAAATTATAATAAGGACGCTCGATTGTCGTTGTTTTTTAGGTGAGGCTGTGTTCATACAAGCCGGGCGAGCTAGTCTCAACGCAGACTGCAGGCGCCTCTAAGCAGCCACCTCAAAAAACTGCATGTATTGGGCCAATGAGAGACTATCATTCTCTAAAAAGAGAGAATTCCCATTTTTCACGTGCTATTCCGTAATTCTAGTGAGCTCCACATATTTGAAACCAAACATGTCACTTATTGACTTTCGAGAGGAATTAGCCGAGCATAAGCAACTAGCGGAATTTCGTGAGATGTGAACAAATTCGAACTCGGTACATGGATACTTAAAGCACAACGAAATTGTATTATATCAGAATAAATCGATAAGTTTGATATACTTCCGGATTTTATTTCCATATTCTGGGATTGAGTTTAGGTGGAGTATGTTTGGCATGCTTGGAAACGAGTAGATTTTGAGTTTGACGAAGTCGCTGCATCTCCCAACCATATAGCACTCTCTGAGATATTCTTCTGCTTTTTACCCAAGAATATTTACGATTAAGAAGCGTCGTGCCTGTTCAAGTATTTCACTAATTCACACCACATCGCGATTCTTTTTGAAGACTGAGAGGCTCGCCTGGGGCGGGCATTGGGCTAAGAATGTGACCAATGCCTTAAATGAATCAAACGAACCAAACGAGGGAACACAAACTGGAAAAATAAAGTCACGGGGAAATTTGACTTTGAATTCGAAAGCTGTGGCGGAATGGCTACACAAAACTCGCTGCCATCGGAAGATAAATACACAGGATTGGAGGGGAAATCAAAATCAGCCGGGGAGGTGTTATTGTTCAAGTTCTGATTGGACAAGCTCAAAGGGCGAGGTAAGAGATGCTTTTTTTTTTGGTAGGCTGTGCCACAAATGAGGACATACTGCGTAAAGAATGGCGAGCTATCCGCCTCGTCGGCTGTGGATAGGCAAATGCGAACGGTCATGTTTGAAACAGGGCGTGACTTCACGGCCAAAGTGAATCTCAGAGGGCGGCTGTGCGCAGATCTACTGCGAATGTTGATTAAAATGAAAGATGCCAGGAAATGACAGATCTCGAACCGAATGGACTGTTGGTTTTTCCTCACGGTGGGTTTCTTGCGCAAGTTTTGCTGCAGTGTGCCTTCTTTTGATTGAGCCCTGTTTGGGAGCACTCGCTTAATTACGCCAAGCCTGTGCGAACTGTTATACTGAAATAGGAAATGATCATTATCTCAGTCTATTGGTACTAACATGTACGACTATACGCAGTATAGAGGCCACTGGAAAACTGCTATAATTACAAATTACCAAAACGCTATTGGGTCCTACTAAAATGCAGGAATCAAAGATAAGGCCGCTCGAAATCGAGTCCGCCCCAACATCGAAAAAAAGATGTGAATCTTGATCCTGTCATCATGTTTTGTTTACTTGGAAGCCGGTAGCTGTGATTCTAGAACAAAAGCCGAAGCTCCGAAAAGCATGAATGGCACTTACTCCCGAGTTAGGCTCTACCAGAAGTCTCTTGCGGGATTCGACAGGACAATATTCACATTGACGATGACCATAATTCCAGAAGGGAACCATATCTGTCACAGCATAGTCTATGCTCTAACTGTCGTTGATTACTATTTCATTGAGGTGGTAGCAGAACCACAAATTGTTCATGTAGTAACTGCGCGTGGTTTTTGCATGAACTTGCTCTGCTGCTGCTGGTAGTGCTTGCTGCCTGGGCGGGATGACTGTGGCATAATGAAATATGAATGGGAGACGAGATTTAAAGAAGCTAAAGATCCTGAGCAGCGATGGAGAAAGTAATATTTGAGAATTTAACATGAGTTAGTACTGCAAGATGAAATAGTTAATGCGGAGTGCTATGTCATTAGTAGAGTATATCTGAAAGACATGCCACTTGAAAAAGACTATCCAGGTCTTAGTTCATCTGTGAGAAACTTCCCAAAGTCATCAATGTGGGCTTCCAAAAGATATTGAGAAGTGTATTTGCCTTAAACTTGGCGTCACGAAACATTTGCCTAGAAACCTCTCAAACTACTCGACCGAGAGCTTATCTGGATCTTATGGTGATCACGGAAATACGGCCAAGTCTTGCAAGCCCATACTAAGCTCCAAAGAAGAAATTTGCTTGTTGGAACACTTGATTCACCTCATGACGAGAAAGACCACGAGACAAGCTCATCCACTCCCAAGCCGTGGTAAACAGGGAAAACATAGCGGAAACTTCCCATCAAGACTCCCCTCCCGATATGAGTAAAGAGCAAATAGTTTATGAGCGATATTCAACAGTTTTTACAAGAGAACTAATAGGCGGAATAAGAGGGCGTGATTTCCGGTAAGATTTCTCTGGTATGGCTACGAATGACAAATAAAGTACTAGACCAAGTCAACAAGAGCCTGAAATCCTTGAAGAAATGTCCAGAAACATTAAATAGATGATTGGGTAGTGAATGGAATGATCGATGGAATATTTTTCTGTTGGCTAGAATCGAAGGAAAAGCGCATTTGAGATGGCGAGGCAACATAGACCACTTACACCAATCAAAATTCAGCTGATCACAAACTTCAAGGTTTACTTTTACAGAGGCGAGTAAAAGAGTCATAATCATAACAGAAGAGAAAAACGTACGGGACTCGGTGAGTGTGATTTCAGCAGAAAAGGGCGACGTCCGCCTTGGTGAACTTGAAGGGCGACGTCAAGTTTTTCGTGGCGAAGTCTCGCTTACTTACTGTAGCGCAAAACAAGGCAAACAAAGAAAACGCCCGAGGCAGAGATATCGGTGAGCAAAAGTGGCTCGGCAGGCTGACGATACCTTCACCGAATGATTAGATTAAAGCGGGAAATATTGGAATGAGTTCAAAATATGCATTGAGGGAATATAAAGGGAAATAAGCCGTTGCTTCGCCGGGACTTTGTTCATTGACATGACATGATGTGTGCCGCGGCTAGTCGAGGCTATGGTTATCACATGATCATGTCAAATATTACATGTAAAAAGGATCGTAGTCAACAGAATCAATCCGATAATCAAGGAAGAAATAAGATTCACAAACAGTTGCAACCTCTGAAAGCTTATCTTTAATTTCTCCCAGTCCCGCCCCATTAACTTATCATACCATCAATACATGTCCACGATGGCATCTTCGTCCTTCGAATTCTATACGGTAAGACAATCAGCGATGCCTACATAAAATCATCACCAATACTATGTCATAGGTAAGGTAAATCACGTCTCGAGAAAGAATCCCAGATATCTGATTCAGAGAGGTTTCAATACCAAGGAACTCAATATACGCACGATTTCCTTCATGAAGAGAAGTTATCGTGACGTGTCGGTTAGGAGGGGATGGGTGCTTACTTCTTTGGGATCATGCGATGATTGAGAATGGTTTGGTAATCTTTTGCCTCCCTGGCAGGGTAATACTGCTACATCCCGATTTATGCTTTGTTGGTACCAGTCTAGGCTTGAGTATCTCACTCTGGTGAACAAGGTCACCGGAAGTCTTTTTTAACTTCATAACAGATAGAAGAAAGAAATCATTCATTAGGTACGGACGTTAAGCGCTAAATAGCGCTAAATATTGAAAAGCTACATCAACGCCAACCAGACTCCACCCCCTTAAGTAAACAGCTACAAGAATAAGAAACCTCAACGATCATACTCCAAATCATGCGTTCACGCCAATGAACGTAAGTAAACCAAGCACGCTTCCTAGACCTGCATTTCCTGATTTTCACACCTAGGTATCAATCGCGTATCCCCGTCGTCCTCGACTACAGAGCAAATCAAAGCATTTCCCCCTCATCAAGTAAATCCCACTTCCTCGTGACGAGTTTGCGAACCTTTTTTGTCGGACTGCGATCAGCCTTGCTACTCGCAACACCGAGTCCATGACTGCTAACACTCAACCTGTCCAAGCGCTCCTCAAGACCCTCTTCATCTTCAACATCATCCAGATTGCCGTCCGGAGTTTGACTTCTATCTCTGCCCACCTTACTCTCTCTCAACGGCATCCTTTTACTCGGACTCCTCAAAGCTCCCTCTCTTCTCAAAACCTCGATCTCGCGTCTCAGACGTTCGTTCTCGATTTGAAGATTTGAAATCTTCCCAGGACCGGAGTGGGAGTTCTCTTTATCATCCTGTAGATCGTGAAAAGGAGCGGTATCGGTAGTAGTGGAGAGATCAACATCAGCAGCGTCTATACTCCTCGTGTAAATCTCCAACTTGCGATCCAGATGCTCATCGTTCCTATCCTGCTCTGCCTGCCACGTAGCTTTCCACCTTGCGATCTCGGTCTGGAATTGCGCTTCCATCTCAGCTACACATTCTTCCCTGACCTGCATTTCCATCTCCAACACCTTTTCCTGCAAACTCTCCATGTGTGCCTCCTGCTCCATCCTAGCCTCATTCGCATTTGCTAGCTCCTCGCGCAATCCATCAATCTCCTCACTCATGCGAGCGATTTCCAGCGCGGCAATCTCCATTGTCGAGCGGTCGAGATGCTGATCACAAGAGGATCCAGGAGGAGAGCGAGGAGAGAAATAATGTGATGCGGTAGATTGAGCGAGGATAGTGGAAGTGATGGATGGGATGCGCGGGACCGTTATTTCCCGTGCTAGAGCGGAGTACCGCAGGATTTGAGACGTGGCATTGAAGTCTCCTAGGGGATCGGCCATTACTATCATGACTGCTTTTTGAGCGTTGCGGATGGGAGCGGGGTGGTGGTGAGAGGTATGTGTTAAGAACGAGTGAGAGGGTGTTGAAGGAATGGTTGTGTGTGAGGGGAAAGAATTTGAGAAGAGAAGTTCGGTGAGCTTGCACTGCCGGAAGGGGACGAGATTTGGCTGTGGGTTCTGGTTAGCTCTTGACATGATGTGGTAGGTGTGTAAGTATGCTCTGGAAACGAACCTTTGCAGAAGATGTCAGATCTGATTGCATCTGCAAACACTGTCCAAGGTACATGAGACTCTCATTGATCTTTCCCGCCTCCGCAAGAGTAGCACCCTGTGTCTTCGCATCTCTCGCCCTCTCACTCCCCGCTAAATCCACAATCGTCAACGCACTCCCTCCCCACTGATGCACCATACGCCCTCTCCTCCTCTTCTTGACTTCCACGCAGAAGAAGCCGTGGCTACGACTGCTCACACTATTCGAACCTGTGCCTGCGACTCTGCGCTCGTGGAGTCCTGCTTCGAGAACCATTAAGGCTTCCTTCATACTACCGCATATGATCTTCCGTAAACCTGCAACGACTTTACGGTCTGGAGATTGTTCTGTGGATTTGAAAAGCAGAGGGCGGCGTCTGAAATCCTTGGCTGATTTCCCCGGTATGGCAGGTGTGAGAAGGTCGAAGATACGGTCATTGTAGACTTCGTACATGGATATCAAGATCGCATATTCGGCATTCTGATCCGCGTTGACCGTCAAATTGCTAATATCTGGATTTTGTGGTAGGATAGATGGTTTCTGTAGCAGGTTTCGCCGTGGTGTTGGTGGGATGTAGGAAGATTCGCCCTTGAATGGAGATTTAGTAACATATTTCACAGCTTTCGCCAAGGTAGATTGCATGTAGGAGGGAATAAAGGAGGCACCCATCACTGATTGGGACTCAATTTTTGAGGACTGATATTTTCTTGCTTGACTTCTAGTCTGTATTCGGGAAGAAACTAATTCTGCTCCTGTGACGACTCTGATACTCTTCGGACTTCCGGTTTGTGTATTTATATTTGGACTATCAATTCCTTGCAAGGCTTGCAAGGAAGGATAGAGATTCTTTGACGAGGCGTGGAGTGGTTCCTCAAAGAAAGTTAGGACACGTACCACCATGGGAGTTGGAGCTCGGGAGCTCGCGCGCGACGCGGCGGAGGGGTCGTTATACATTGTGTCGAGGAACATTTGCGCAGACATAACCTGGGCTTCTGATGGGTCGGATGCTGCTACTGTAGCGTGGAGAGAGGTGGTGGTGGCTGGATCGAGGATGTTGTTGGAGATGGATCGGAAGAGGACGTCGAGCGCGAGTTGAGTCATGCCGCGTTGCGTACGGGACCCGAGGATTGTGTGGCTCTGTTCCATTCATTAACATCTTTTTCAAATATGCGAGTCCAATGTAGTGTAAATACCTTCCCACTTCCAGTAACACCCAGTGTAGCAAGCAACGCATCGCGTCCTTCACCACCTTGAGGTCCGAGAACGCCTTCTACTAGTGGCAGAACACCCGTCCCTTGGAACAAGTCCAGCTGTGTAGATTCCTCCTCAAACACCTCCGTGAATGCAAATTTCTCGATTGCACGTCTGCGGTTATCATTCGGTGGATTGAGCGTGATGTGTGTGGGAGCTGCATCTTCGGATGTTTCTTCGACTGTGAGGAAGCGTTCTGATGTTGGCTGACCGGCTGGGGGAGGTCGCAGACGAAGGTAAACTTCGAAGAGGGAGGATTTGGTTTTGGATTCCATATTTGTGGTCATTGTGGTGAGTGGGGAAGTTGTGGTGCAAACAGAGTTTTGATGCTCACGATGTGAGTTGTAAATATTTTGCGAGGTGTTGTTTTCGCCTGTGTCGCCCCATAGCAACACTAGCGTATCACGCCGACTAATCGCGATATCACGAGATGGCCACTGTCTGCCATAATATCAACGATCAGTTATGATCAAATCATTCATTAGTAATATTCAAGTTCAAGTTTCGTACCGGGGTGTCTCAGGAATATGCTGATTCGCGGTATCACAAAAATTTAAGCCTTCTACGCTGTAATCCCAATCAACTAATGTATACTTTTCCAGCATTCCCAAATTTATGTCTTGCACCTAGAACAAAACTTGACATTCGACAAAATTTGCTCCCTATATAATCTATCTCTATAAAGCTTTAGGAATCTGAAAGATAAATATAACTTCTTTGATATGCCTAATGACAGAAAGCCATATCACGAAGATACGGAGAGACGACTGTATTTAGTGACTTGTTACCTCTTTGCAAAATATGTATTGAATTGGAGCTTTATCTATAGGTGTTAGCTTTGGCATCGGCAAGATCACAACTTCTGGTGACTCGACTTCACTGATAATGGCAGATATGAATGGGGGGAAATTGAGATTATGTGTATTGCTTTGTATTGGACGCTTTGGAAATAATCTAATGCCTGCTTGTAGGCTGGTTTCAAGAGCTCGATTATTTGAATGTCAGGCCTGCCAGCCTCATCCTTCGCTAGGAAGTCCATCCACATCCATCCACATCTAATCAATGCAATGCCGTGCAATTCCATGATATGCAGTACGCGCTCAGTATCCAGTATTCCCGTTGTCCGCCACCTGTACCTCTATCCATGCTGAAAAGAAAAACGCCGCTAGTAAAAATTCGATAAGTCGTTTGCTTCGTCCATGTGTGTTAATCGTTCGAAAATAATTTTGTGTCCCTGGGTCGGTTGTTCATCCATATGCATCTCCAATTCCCAGTATCCACATCCATCAACCCCTCCCCTTCTCTAAGTACCACGCCTTACTTCTTCTCAGCATACTTCTTAGTCCACTCCCTAGCATCCTTATCAAAGCCATCCCTATCCTCCTTGAACTTCTGCGCCGCACTCTGCTCAACCGCATCATCCGGAACCGGCTCCAGCATCAGCTGCTGCGTCGCCGTCAACACGCTCATGATTTTAGAAGACGGTTTCCAGGCGTCGGCTTTGAGGATCCCGATGCACATTGAGCCGTGCTCGTCGAAGGTGACATTTGGGTGCCAGATGCGGGTTTTGAACGAGATCTTGGGGGGCTTGAAAGGGTACTCGTGGGGAAGGGTCAAGAGGAGTTGGAATTTGCCAGCCTGGGGTTGTATTAGCTTTGGTTCCTGGAAAGTTTAACAGGAAGGAATGGAAGGGGAGGGGAGGGGGTTGAAGCAGAAAGAGGAGTGAAAGGAGAGGACGGAGGACGTACAGAGTAGGGAGATCCTTCGGGACCGTCCATGATGATGTTCCAGTTATGGATGTTAGACTCATCTACGAGGTTGACTTTGATACCAGCGGGAGGGTTCTCCATGACTTCTGCGAGTTCCTGTTGTACTGAAGGTCAGCGAATGTCCACTTTCGAGTGATATTTCGAGCCCAGGTAGAGTTCCAGATTCAGCTTCGACTCAAGTTCACGGGCGAAGTGACTCAGTTGTCGATCCTGTCATATTTTGCTTTTCCAGAGCAGTGATATTATGACTGACCTTCGTGATTCTCTTCTGCGAGCTTCCCATCTTGAAAGCTGTATCTCCTGATATCCTGATTTGCCGTTTGCTAATTTGTTTACTTCCGTTGGTGTCTTTGGCGGGGTAAATTTATTGCCTCGTGCGGGGTGAAAGTACGATCCTCGCGGACTGCAGGATATCAGTAACTTGTCGAGGACATGATTTGATTGAAAATTGGGAGACAATACCTTTGGTATCTGAATGTAAAGAAAAATCTGTTGTTGGCAGAAAGAAGAAAGTAGACTTGGTTTTGTGCAGGAGAGAGAGATGCTCCTACCTAGAAGAGTGACCCCTTGAAGTGGGGCGCTACCGTGATGGCAAGGCTTAAGGCATGCGAGACAAGGCTGAGGCTGTGAGGTTGGAAATACATGGATGGTAGAAGGGAAGAAGTAGCTGGAAGAATAGACCTGAAACAAGACCTTTCCAATCACTTGCAAAATCTAAAGACATTGCGGAACTCGTCGCATGTTTTTAGAAAGGCCAAAGGTATGGTAGTCAGGGATTATGTGTGCAGATCTGAAGCTGAAATGCTGGATTGAGATCGTATGGAAGAGCCAAATGCATGTCTTCCAAAGAGCATTTAGACCCCTATGAATCCTTTGCGGCCGGTATCCTTTGATCTCCTATCATACAGCGGGTATCATCTTGAATTCCACATCCCTCTTCCACTCATCCCCCTACATGTTCCCATGTTCCCTATCATTCCCTTTGTAAAACCACCACCAACCCCATAATTCCCAGCATAACAGTCTTCAACCAGGGATGTTCGCTCAACAGGATCGTAACGTAGCCCACGAAAGGAATATATGCTACAACGCTACCGATAATGTCTTTGCGCTCAATGTAGTCCTGGCCGCGGGCATAGAGTTCCGTGTCGTCTGCTACGTTATTGTCGCCTTTGGTGAGGAGTTTAGCGTCTGGTCTGCGAGATGTCAGTAGGCGCTCACAGAGCACCATGTCCAATAGCTCCGCAGACATTCTTGCATCGTTCTCTCTGAGAACCCAGCTCCAACCGAGCAAAGTACTTCCACGAAGGCATAGAATGATAAAACTCACCCCTCCCCAAATTTCCTAACAAGTCTATGCACAATCGGAATATCCTTCCCCTTAACATTATATACGACAATCTCGCCGACCGCCGTCTCTGTCACCAGATTTCTGTTCCACAAGAACAATAGATCCCCTCGCTGAAAGGCTGGTTCCATAGACCCGGACAGGACGACAACGATGGGTGAAGGCGAATCGGAAATAACACTGAGGCCTTTCCACATCATGAATGCCGTTGAAAGGATTAAGGCGAAATTGAGGAGTTGGGAGGCGGCTTGTCGCGGGTTTTGGAGTGCGGAGATCATGGTCGCGGTTTTGTTGGATAGGAGAGTTGTTGGATGGAGGAATTGAAGTGGGCAAGCTGTATGTCGTGTTAGATCTGGTTTCGAATAGATGGAAAAATCGTGGCGTTGCAAAGGCAGTGGCTGGGAACTTGTCGGATTCCGCTGCCCGTTTTGTTCATGTGCGGTCTTGGATTTTGAATTCTGATCTCGACATGGTCAGTCCTTGAGTTGTGGACAGTTGGAGCTCAGAGCTGCCAGATTATGCATGCTTTATGCAAAGCGCACATCTCCCTCTGGGGTTTTATGCAGGGGTCCACAGGCCAGGTGTATCTCCCGATCCCAACTTCATGTGGACGTCACTTTCCTGTTGAACAGCTTCCTGATTGTGTTTGATAGTGTGGGAATTTCAGTCTTGAGTTAGATTTTCTGCATCGAAGTAATGGATTGAGATGAGTATCACGAATCGATCTAAGACAACACCAACGTTGATATGTTTTCTGTTCCTCGCTACTTGCTCAATATCAATATCTGTCATTACATTTTCCCCATCGATCAGATGTGGGTGGACTTTCTCGTTAACCAGTCGAACACTTCTGGCCTTTTGAATCAATTCCACCGAAGATTCTTTCACTAAAATGCGTAAACTGCGCGAAGAAGATCAGTTTTCATCTGCCGCAATGGATGATGGACTCGAAAGTGCGACCAAATATCCTGCTTGTTTACTCTCGCGGCTCCTCGTCCACTAGATTGGATGTATGACATGTGTCTTGTCTTGCAGAGTGAGACTTCATGATTCGAGGACAGGGAGAGATCTTTCGCTTCTCGCTTCTCGCTTCTCGCTTCTCGCTTCTCGCTTCATTTGACACAAGCGCCTTCAGCTAGTGTGGAAGATGAGATCTCATGGAGTTACAGTATGCTCTTCTGCCAATCTTTCTTATTGCCAGTGAGGCATGATTCTTGACTAGCAATTCCGAGGGGTGGGGGTTGGGGAGTTGGCAGGCAATGCACCACTCGCTCCCTCCTCAATTCCAAACACCATTTCAGTAAGGTCCGCTTGTATCTGTCTGCGATGAAGCCGCCGATAATTCCTAATCGGAAGCTGAGTAACTTGTAATCGGGGAAAGTGGGAGGTCAACTTTTCAAACCAAACCATAGGCATAGGGGGCTTCCTAGGACTTTTCCCAAATTGGTAAATTGGGGTCGCCAGCTGATGTTTGTTTGAGCTTTCTTTGCTTCCTTCACCGAGTTCTGAATGCCAAGCAGGAATTCTAGGGGATGAAGTACCAGTCAGTACCAGTCAGTGCCTTTGTTCTACTGTCCAAGATTGCATTGTCACAGCCTAGCCTGACTCTGACTGAGAGTCGAGCGTTCTCGCCTGAGTCGCTTGAGTCGCTTCCAGTGGGAGTCGTTCCTGCTGACTCTGAATGAGATTCCTCCCTGGCCGCTCCTTCCTTTCCTGATTCATCAAGTACCTACCATCTTGCCCCACCGTTCCTTTCTCATCTCTCCTCTTTCTTCTCTTCTCTTCTCTTCTTTTCTTTCTTCCTTTCTTTTCATCATCCCGACGATCATCAACTTCATCACATCCCAACCCTTTCGATCGGCCAGAACCCAGATCGTCTCTTTGGATCCTCAATTCATTCTCCCCTAAAACACATACATCGATCGATCACACACTCGTTCGCCCCCCCCCCTTTCTCGGTCATTCATTATGTCTGCCTCTACTTCTCTTCTCCCCAAGAACAAGAAGGATGATCACGTACGTTTGAGATCTCCCTTCATCTCTCAGCTTCATCATACTGATATTCTTCAGCCCATCTTCCTCCGCGTCTGCCACGCACCATGGGCTGGTATCGGTCAAAAGGCACTCGTCGGTCTTCGTGGATTGACTGCGACCTACATGCTCGTCAGCTTCGCCATGATCATCGATTATGAGGCCAAGCATACCAAGGATGGAAAGCTCGCCTGGTTTAAGTTCTCCAATATCTCGTACGGAATTCAAACTCTTTACCATTGGGTGACCTTGGTATGTTGATCTCCTTTGCCAACCATGTATCCGCTGACCATCCTAGATTTGGACCTTCATGCACCTTCACTATCCTCACCACAGCACTTCTACCCCGTCCAACGCGTCTGCAGTCCAGAAGCTCTTGTCGCCACCTCGCCAAAACCCATCCACTCAGAACCGGACCTGGTTCAGCATCTTCTACACGGTCGCGCAGACCTGGCCACTCGTCTCTACCTTCATCCACTGGGCTATCTTGGTTCCAAAGGGCAAGGCTACAGTTCCAGGTATGCTGATCTCTACCATCACGCTCGACGCTGACAATCCTAGGTGATCACACTTTCGGCCATGGTGAATTCAAAACTTTCTATGTCATCAGCAAGTATGGTGTCAACTGCTTCATTGTTTTGCTTGAGGTCATCTTTTTCAGCAGTATCAAGCGTCAATTTGTAAGTTCTTTCCCTCTCAATTTTATTACGGCAGCTTGTCACATGGGCACCCTCACATCAAATTGGAACTTATTGTCATATCCGCACCTCATCCAATGTCCCTCGACATTTGCTAATGTCCCTAGCCTGTCGGTGCCCATATCGTCGGCCTGTCGCTCTTGACATTCGCATACATTGGCTGGGCCTATATCGGCTATATCGTCACCGATAAGTGGGCCATGTATTTCTTGAATCACAAGGAGATGAAGTGGGAGCATGTCATCGGAAGCTGGGTCGGATTCGTGGTTCTTACCAACATCTGTATGTGACTGCCAATGATAACGGATCTTCTCTCGATATTGACAGTACTGACATTACTTAGTTTTCGCCGTCGTGTATAGCATCACTGCTACTCGCGAGTATTTGACTCGCAAGGGAGAGAACAAGAACGCTGGCTACCAGCAACTTCCAAACTAGCCACGACCATGGGTTCGGCGACATTCATGGCCATTGGGGTATTGATGCTGTGCTCGCAGCTTCGACGGATGGTGGCAGTACATGCTACGTTGTTCAGGGGTTTCATTACTAGATTGATGGTTTCATTTCTCTTTCCTTTGTTTGTCGGGTTGAGATCTCGAGTAGGGAGGGTTGAAATTGTATGCTTATGGCAGACGGAATTCTCTTCGTAGTTCTATCAGTAATTCAGAGCTCTCCGTACTCAAAGGTCCTTGATGGTGAACAACTGAGACAAGGCGAAAAGTGTCTCTGGTAAAACTTGATTTTGGTCGTCCATGAAGAGTCACAAAGGTACAATAGAACATAGCTAAGGTTAATGTATAATGCCACGGAAAGGCTACAGGGTTTTACTCACATTATAGTCCTGAACCTGATGAGACTTCACTCGATCTACAGTCTTAGATGGTAAGCACACCACCGAGACTGCCATCCCAATGCGAGAGTTGCATCTGCCTGAAGTAGCTTCGATGTCTCGTCATGATAATCATCCACTTCAGCTCGAATAATATAGAGCGACCGAACCTTCAAATAAACTCATGACCATGATACTACTGCGTGTCGCGAACTTTCGATTTACGACTTTGGACGGTTCCTTTATTATGAGAAAGAGCGGTCCGAACATCTTGGCGGTGTGTTTGTAGATAGGGATAGGCAGAGGAATTGCTTTCCAGTGCTAAGAGGATGATTTGCAATATCGAATCGGCTGGTTCGCGTGATATTCAGGGAGGAAAAGATGTCAGAAGTCTTTCAGAATACGAGTGCAAGAGTAAAGGGATGTTGTAGGAGATTTGACTGGTGCTGCTAGTATAAAATCTAAGAGCAAGTAGCTCCAGCCGGCTATCCTTCTTTTATTTCTTTTCTTAACCATACTTGATTTCAGGGCATTTGAACCCGGCTGTAACTTGAAATTCTGGGACTGAACACGCTAGTCCGCTTGTGGATCATTAGCCGGCTGGTAAGAAAAAATGATAGAGAAATGATCGGCGAAGATCATGAAGCTTTGTGAGCAGTAAGAACACTTTCTTCAAAGTCAGAGTTGTTTTTCAAGGTCAAATATTGCTTCATCCTACTAATAACCAGCTACATATCGAGCTTTGAGACACCCCGGAGCCAATTTCAGTCTGTCGAATTCCGGTTATCTTATTCAGAGATCCACCAAATCCCTCATCGCCTTTTCCTCTAGCATTGCTTCCTCTATTTTAAGCAATGTCCCGTCTCTCCCATCTAACATCTCTTCAATTCGCTTCTCCTGAGTCCGATCGAAAAACTCCCGACATCCAGCCTCTTTCTTCTTCTTCCTGAGCTCCACACAATCAAGGCGTCCTCTTCTCTCTCGCTTGCTCACCTCCCGATCGAAGATCTCCTTCTTAATCCCAGACATCCTGAAATCCCACTCGACCGGGTTGGTATATGACTTCATTCCTCCTGACCAGTTGGTGACGATGAAGGGATTTGTATCTTTGCACCCAGCCTCCTCTTGCTCGCGCGAGAGCTCTTTACAAAGATGGTTGTTATCTGAGATCATGTCGAGGAGTATATATTTTAGCTCTTGACGTGTAGCTTCTATATACCCGATCGGCGTTTCGTGGGAATCGGATCCAGTGGTGGAGGTCGAGTCAACTGCTGAAGGTGAAGATGTTTCTGGGACTGCTTGAGCCTGTGCGACAGGTTTGGCATCGACGCCACTGGAAAAGTAGCCTATGAGGACGAGGATTGGGAAGATTCTTTTGAACATGTTGGGTGAAGGGATTCTTGTGAATTGTGTCTAGATTGCGAAAATGAGTTGTCTTGTAACGATTTGTGGTTGGGAAAGTATGCGTGTGAGATTTTGGGGTGTGTATGTGCGTGTGTCTAAGAAGAAAAAGAAGCTGATTATTTATGATGGGAATATTTTAGTCTGATAATTCTAGAGGAGCTATCTTGCGCTACTCCGGCTATAGGTCAGACCGTATAGGTAGGTGATCGAGGGCGCTAGGCCTCCATGGCCACTTTTGTGGCCTTACCGGGCCAAGCTCGAGAGAATTATAGCTAGATTTGGAGAAGAAGAGAAATTTGCTAATATATGTCATGAAACTGGGTCGAAACGTCTTGACAGAGGATCTAAAATGCCTAAAAGCTGGTTTTAAGTAGTACTCAGCTGGCGTAGGCTGCTGGCTTGCGTTTGAATAGAAAAATGGCGGATGAGAAGACAAAAAGACAAGAAACAGATACATCTGAAGAGAACACATATAAACGATTCATATTCCTTTCAGGAAGCCTTTTTTGATGCGGTAAGAGCCACTGACTGATTGCAAGACAGGTCTAGGCAGTCTAAGAAGATAGCATCTTCATCAGCTGTCACGGGACATTATCATGAGACAAGATAGCACTAAGTATATATCACGGGATATTATCACGAGATAAGATAGTACTTAGTACTTAGTGCTGTTAGTCAGCTTCATTTAGATAGTTCCTCCTACTATAGCGATAGATAGAATCAAGACTTTTATTATATATATAATCTCGGACGCCCCTTAATATAGTAGTAATTCTAAGAGTATAAGGTAAAATTAAGTCTCTAAACTACTACCCTTTATATAAAGGACCTTCTCTTACTTACCCGGAACTCTTACGATACTCCGGAGACTTTACCGGTAATACTACTCTATGCACCGCTATATTAGAAGCTCTAATACTAAAGGGAGGAGTAATCGCTTAAGAGATTACTAGGGGAGATTTTTATCTTTAATACTTAAATTAGAGTAATCTATACAGACTTCTTTCGCCGGTCTATCTATATCCCCTATTTAAGAATACCTAGAGATACTACTACGATTATTACCTAAACTAAGTCCTTTTCTTATAGCGCCTCGTAACTTTTAATTAATCTAAGATACCGAATTAGACTAACTTACTAAGAGAGTACTAGTTACGCTAATACGGATTACGTCCCGAAGTTAACGCTAATATATATCTCTACTAGCTAACTTATAAATAATCCGAGACTAGGCTTTCCTTAAGCTAATAGTCCTAATAGCTTCTTTCTATTAAAGATAAACTTCTCCGATCGACTAATTATTATAGTTATCGAAGTCTCTCTTACCGAGATAGTCTATCTTACTAAAGGATAAGACTTTACTTAGAGCTAAAGAATTAGTAAGATAGCTATAAGATAAATTTATTCTAATAAACTAGCTACTTAGCTTTATATTTATACTGCTAATAACTATAGCTATAGTATTAGTATATACTAAGAACAAGTAGAAAAGCGATACTATCTTTATCTAGACCTTATAAGAAGATATAAAAGATAGAGGTAATAAATACCTAGTTAGACTAATCCTCTTACTAATTCTAAGATAAGCTAAGGCTTTAGTCCGTACTCTAAACTTTAGTATTCTAACCGACTTAAAAGATAAGGCTATTAGAGTAATTAGTACTCTAGGAATAATAGCTCTTAAGTTAGTAGCTTCCTTTAATATCTTCTTAACTTAGTTCTAAGCTAGCCCCTTAGAAGCTAAGATAATTATACGTATATCTTCTATACTAGTAGTTCTAAGATTATTAATCTCTCGTACTCTAGTATCTATCTAACCTTCTATCGAGATAGAACTTCCTCTTCCGAATTACCGCCGTAACTTTATATACGATAATAATATACCTGACGTAAGAGATAGAGATAACTCGGACCTCTAAGACTTAGGGAGACTATAATAGGATAATAAGCTACTTATGCCTAATACTTAATACTAACGACTTCGCCTATAGGATATAAGACAGTTTAATAGTACTACTTCTATTACTAGCTATATCGTAATACTTAATATAATAGTAGCTTATTATAGAGAAGATATAGTCCTTAAGGTCTTACTAATTTATATAAAAGATAAGGCCGCTATTTAGCTTAGTACCTTATCTCCGGAAATCACTAGCTTTATAGCTTAGAGCTTAGAAGAATAGAAATATTAACTCTTATTCTAATTCTATACGAATCTAAGCGTAGTAGTATAGAAAGCTAACGCCTTAAGATATTCTTTTAAGAATAAGAGCGAGTTATCCTTAAGATAATTCTTAGATAATAAATATAATCTCTATATTAAGGTAAGAGAGATAAACTAAGACCTTATCGTCTGACGAATATACTAAGCCTTAGATCTAAGCTTAGCTGCGAGTATACTATTATAAGACTATAGTAATATAGTAAATAAGTTCAAGTTAAAGATCTATAATACTAAGAATCAGGCGAGAGAAGCTTACTTATAGATATAGTCTCGTATCGATAAGTAAACTAAAGAGATATAGGAGTTATAACGACTAGTAACAGATAATTCGCACTACTAAGGTATTAGGCGAGATAGAGACCCCCGAAGCGAATAATAGAGTTAAGCACTAGTACTAATAATACTAATAGGATAATACCTAATGATAATAGCACTTATTTAACTCCTGATACTCTATCCGCGACCTTAGATATCTCTAGTAGAATACGCTGAGTTCAGAAGAAAACAATAATAAGAGAAGGAGAGAGATAAGGCTAATAAGTTAACTATATTAGTACTAGCCTCTGTACTAACTACTTAGCGTAATAGAAGATAACCCTATTAGAACTAGTAGCTATACTAGTACTAGCCCTAAGTTCCTATAATAATAAACTAACCTTAGTACTCTCTTTAATACTTACTAATAACCGGGAATTTTAATAAGTATAATACGTACTATTCCTAATTACTAGTTATACTTAATTATTCTAATAACGGATTCTTATACTAACCGGATTAAGAGTATAATTCAGAGGATAATAAATCGCCCGAAACTATAAGTCTTTCCTTATCTATAGACTCGGGAAAAGCTTACTGCGAGACCTAAAGGAGGTCCTCTCGCGGCTTTATTCTTACTTAAATCCTATTTTAGTAATATTATTAGTCTTTAATAAACTTACTTTAGTACTATCCTTAACGAAAAAGATAAAATAAATCTAACTTAAGATACTATTATCCTTACTTTCTATACCTAACTATATATCGCTTTTTTATAAAAATAAAAAAAAGGACGACTTTATCCTAGTTAAGAACCCTTCCTCTATAATCTTACCTATAGCTTAGGATAGAGAAATACTAATCCTTAGCGCTTATACTATAAAAACCCTAGACTCGCAACTTCAAGAGTCGAAGGACGAGATATCTATCCTCCTAAATAATACTTCCTTTATAGCTAATACGTATACTAAAATCTAAATATTTAGTAAAGATAACTTTCTAATAGAAATAGCTACTAATACTACTTCGCTTATTAGGTTAATTAATAAGCTAAGTCTAGCGTAATACTTCCCTTCTATAAGAACTTATTATAAGATAGATAGCCTATAAGTTAGTCTTTCTAATATAAGTTCTAGGCTTACTATTTCCGATTTCGTCGAAATACTTATCTTATATAGGATAATTTCCGGTAAAGAACTACTATAGTTTCCGGCGTACTAATATTATATTATACTAAAGATACTAAGAGGAATCCTTCTTAAGCTTAACTTTTTCTCGGAAAATAAACTCGACTTTAAGTAGAAGTTATTAGAGAAGCTATACTATCTATAAGTAGGAGATAGTAATAACTATATACTCCTTAAAATAACTAAAGTAGCGAAGACCGCGAAGTCTACCTTAAAATATACTAATATCTACCTTTTATAGATAGTTATAGTATACCTAAGAGAAGGTATTAATTTACCTACTATATATCGCTTACTACCTAAACGTTAAGATAGATATATAGTATATCCTTATCCTTAAGTCGATATAATATTAAGTAAATTCAGTTCTATAGTTAACGCTATTACTACTAGCCTCCTTATATCTATCCTATTTACTAATCTAGGAGGGATACTTATCTATTTACGATAAGGATAGATATTAGGGGTACTTAAATAATATATACCTAAAATCAAAGACTGCTTAGTACTACTAAACCTGGCTAGTATCTATAAAGGATAACCCTTTATAGAGGAGGAGCTAGAAGGGAGGTACTTAGCTAGTACTCTATTCCTAATTAGACCTCTTCCCGAAGATATAATAGAACCGGATATATTAGACGCCTTTAGGGCGGATATTAAGGTTAAAATATAAGATATTCTTCGCTAGTATACGAACTTATTCTATTACGAACTCGGACGATTTAATAATAGAATTAATATGCTAGTACTATTTAAGGAAGGCGTCGAGATTAACGACTTAAAAAGGGCACTTTTCCTATAATTATAAAAAGATAAGGTAGAAATAGATAAAATCTTAGATCTAATAAGAGCTAATAGCTCTTTAGTATTAGTACCCCTTAGATAACCTTCCCTAGCTTCGGCTCTAGTATTTATTATCTATAGAAATAGAAAGCTAAGAGTTATAGTCGATCTTAGAAAAGTTAATACGAAGTTAATACTTAACGTATACTTATTACCTAAAGCTAACGATATCTTATCCGCTATAGGTAGAGTAACGATTTTCTCTAGTATCGACCTTACTAAATCCTTCTTCTAATAGCTTTTAGAACTAGTAGACTAATAGAAAATAATATTAGTTACTACGTATAAGGGATATAAAATGCTTACTATCGTAATAATAAGTCTAGCGATAACTCTAGTATTCTTC
Source organism: Rhynchosporium graminicola (assembly GCA_900074885.1). Taxonomy (NCBI): domain Eukaryota; kingdom Fungi; phylum Ascomycota; class Leotiomycetes; order Helotiales; family Ploettnerulaceae; genus Rhynchosporium; species Rhynchosporium graminicola. The sequence continues at coordinate 2,302,783 of FJUW01000004.1, read as the reverse complement.
TAAGTACACATAGAGAATCTATTCCGCTAATACCTTTAGAAATTTATTATTATTTATATTAATAACGTAATTATCTTTTCTGCTACCCCGGAATAATATATAAAAGACCTAGATCTAGCGCTTACCTTACTAGAAGACACCGGAGTTATACTAGCTCTAGGGAAATACTACTTCGCTTAGCTATCTATTAAGGCGCTAGGATATAAGGTATTTAGACTAAGGCTAAATACCTTAGAAGAGAAGATAGAAGTAGTATAATCTTAGGAATTTCTAAGAACTTTATTTTAATTAGAAAAAGCGCTAGGATTTTTCAGGTACTATTATAAATTTATACTATACTACGTAGCTATCTCCTTACTATTATTAGAGCTTAAGATAATCGGATTTAAGAATATACTATAAAAGGGAGTAAGACAAGGTAGCTATACTAAAGCGATACTTATTCCGCTTCTATAACTAAGATATAAAGAATATACTAATTTAACCCGGTCTTAGAAAGCTAAACGTTATAAAGATACTAAAATATACTCTAAGTAATATATAGATAACTTACTATATAAGTCTAAATAAGTATTTAATATATTAAAAGACCGGCTTACTTTAGCGCTAACCCTTAAATTCCCTGACTTCAGATAGGACTTTATACTTTATATCAATAGTTCTAAGGAATTCGGATATAGCGTAGCTCTTTACTAGGTGGATAGTACTAACAGGGTAGAAAAGCTAGTCCTATTCCTATCTAAGTCCTTATCTATAGTAGAAATGAATTACTAGCCTACTGAGCTAGAGATAAGCGCACTAGTATAGGCGCTAGAGAAGTTACTATAATATCTCGATAGTGTAAATTTTATTATCTATACGGATTATTAAGTAATATTATCCTGCTTTAAGGATTATCCTTATAAGAAGAGTAACTGATTAGATAATTAGTTTCTCTTCTTAGCTAAGTATACGTATAAGATAAATATAATCTATAGAGCTAGGAAAATATATCTGAACGCAGATGCCTTAAGTCGGCTATAACATTAACTACGCTAGAAGGAGAACTAAGGATTATTAAATATTATATACGAATCCTTAGAAAGGGATATTTTAATTCTAAAAGTAACTTATTACCTAGTCTAGGAGAACGAAATAACTTTATACTTAACTATAGTATATATAGATAAGTAATTAGTCGTATCCTTCTTACGCTAGCTTCTAATAAATAAGACCTTTAGGTAGATCTATTAGAAAATAAAGATAAACTATTAGAAGTCTCCTTAAAACGAACGTGTCTCTACTTTTAAATTATTCCGATTTAACGCTAGAATAAAGCTACTATTCTTTCGTAATCCTAATAGGATTAAGCGTATATATATACCTGAGAAATTAATTAAAAAGATTCTTAGTATTACTTACGACGATCGAGCTCACGTAGGAGTATAGAGGATATATGACTTCCTAAAGGATAAGGTGTTTATATATAAGATATGGCGTATAGTCTAATCTTACGCAGCTAGCTATTCTATCTGCCGTATAGTAAAACTAGGCAGAACCCTACCTAACGGTATACTCTTACTAATTCTACCGCTAGTAACTTAACTATATACTTTCTATATGGACTTGATTATAAGGTTTCTAGTATCCTAGGAGGGATATGATACTATCTTGCTATTTATAGATCAGATAATAAAGTAGATTAAGGTTATTATAGGGTATAAGGATTAGGGAGGCGAGGACTAGGCTAAGGCTTATTATAAGGACGTATACGCGGATATAGGTATACTGGAAAAGATAATATCAGATCGAGACATACGATTTACTAGCGGTTTTTAGAGAGACATATATAGTTTCGCTAATATTAACTTAGCTTTTACTATAGCTAATAACTCTAAAGTAGATAGTCAATTAGAATAGTCTAATTAAATATTTATCTACGCTTTACGCTATACTATTACTAGACGTTTCGATTAGTCTAATTAGGAAGGATTTATACTAGCTATATCTTTTATCCTTAATACTTTAGAAAATATCTCTACCGGGTTCACGCTTTACGAACTAAGATTCAGATAAAAACCCTGATCCCTTTTCTCTTCTACTAATTATACTACTACTCCTATATTCACTATAAAGGAGGGATAAGACTTTATACATAACTATTAAACCTTATTTTAAGACGCAATAGAGTTAGTCGTATTAGTATAGTCTCGTATAAAACTTACTTTTAACGAGGGCTAGATACTAGTATTACTAGAGCTAAGGGCTAAAGTTTATATTAAACTAGCTAAAGGAATAGACTCTAGGTATAAGCTCTTATAGAATCAGACTAAGCTATCTTTTATTAAGTCTAGACTATATAAGATTATTAGGTAAGTAAACCTACTTACTTACGAACTAGAGCTTCCCGAATAGATAAATATATACCTAGTAATCTTAATCGAACACTTAGAGCTAGTTATACCGGATCTATTTGATCGGACTATACCTGAACTTAGCCTAATATACGATAAAGACGGCACTAAACGTTATATTATCGAGAAAATCCTGTATAAGGAACTGAGAAAATAACCTAGAGATAGGATAAGAAAGATATACTATAAGGTTAAGCATATGAGTTATCAGACTACGTCTTGGGAACTCGCCTTAATACTAAAGGAGGATATACCGAACTTAGTCGCTAAGTTCGAGGGCTCCTTAGTACGTAAATGATAAATCGTCTACGTGACGTATATCTTAGTAAATTTAGCTTTATTAATATTCACTATTGCTTTTATTTACTTGCTTAAGCTCCTTCTTATCTAGCTTACGTATATAAAATTCTATTAATAATAATCTTACTACTGCATATCGACTCTCTCGCTATTAACTTTATATTAATCGCGATAAGAGTTACTCCTTCGACTGAATATAGCGACTAATAATAATATACTAAGAACTCTTAAATCCCTTACTCTATCGTCCCTAGTATACTTATTATCTTCTTTCACTCGACTGATTCGTCGAAATAACGTTCTACGAGTCTTTTAAAGTCTTCGAGACAGATTACTTTATCCTGATATTAAGAGAAACGAATATAGTTTAAGGTATAAGATAAGCGGTATTATCAGAGTTACTTAAGATATCCCTCCTAACCTTATTATATAGAGTAGAGAGTCAGATAACCCTTACGAGTATACTAACCTAAATGGTAACCTCCCGCTAGGACTCTAATAGCTGTTTATACTCTATTACGAAGCTCCTAAGGATAGAATATATTATGAAAACTAGTTATACTTATATCTACTACGTTGGAGCGATAAGGAATCGGTCCTGATTATCGAACGCCCCTAGGGTAATATTCGCATCCTAACTAGTATATATCCGGGGGACTATTTAATCGGTATAGCTTATTATAATATAGCGATAAGTAGCTTTTTTAAATAGTTCCTAGCTGACTTTTTACTAATTAATAGATACTCTTATTCCTAGCGAGTTGCTTTCGGAGACGCCTTCTGCCTACGCCTTACTATAAGCGACTTCCCTCTGAATAGTCTTATAACTCCCGATTTAAGAATCAGATATATCGTCTATCCTAATAGAGATATTATAGTTCTCGGGAGCTAGAAGTTTAAACTTTCTAATATTATAGAAGAGATATAGTATAATTAGTACTACTACTTCGTGGAAGTTACTATACGAGGGTATCTTAGAGATAAACTCTGCTTAGTTCTCTAAGAACTATAAGAGCTAAAGAGATAGAAGAAGATACGATAAAAGAAATTAAAGGAGACTAGAGTAATAGAACCTACTAAGGAGTATAAAAAGGAGATATAAGTAGGTAGGAAAGTATTTCAACTAATTAGCGCTTCCTTAGTATTCGATAGTTTATACTAGACCTTATCTCTATTGATTAAGACTAAAGAAAATATTAGTATTATCGTAAAACGTAGAACCGATAGATAATTCATTCTTAATAACGCGCTAATAAGAGGGTACGATAGCTTAAAGCTGAGCTTTAAAATATTCCTATAAGCTATAGCTTCTGCTATAATATATTATAGTATATATATTTCACTTATAGTAGAGATAGAGCGTATATATAAATTAATAGAGGACTTCCTCTATATACTTAACTAATCTCTATTAGATAGGGACCGCGCTAACTACGTACTATATCTTCTTTAGATATTATATAATAAACGTTCCTTAATGATTTAAGCTTACGTAGATACTAAGATAGTTATTAAAGAATGTTTTCGAGCGCTTTAAGACGTACTAAACCCTGTTGCTATTCTGGACGCCCTACTAAGCACGTTGATTAGTACTTCTTATAGGTTTATAATCGTACTGCTTAGCGAGGTCATGTATACTATTACGCTAGAGATAGTCGGGCTAGTATAAATCTTACGCCTATTAGTACTAGATATAGTTATAAGTATAGTAGCTTTTCTAAGAATTATTATTAACGGACCGGGCTACTAGACGGAATTTGTACCGGGGTTACTATATAAAGTACTATTCTGCGACTTAGACCTAATAATCGTAATATTAGGAATTCTATTCTAGATTTTAAGATACTCTCCGATATTATATACGCCTAAGCTAAGATAAGTACTTATTATAAATAGTAAGATAGAGGACCTTATACTCTTATATAAACGTCTGAACGCACGGGGCCTAATTTTTCAGAGCGAGATCAAAAGTAGTATAGTAGCGTATTAATAGTTGTATTTAATCGAACCTCGTGTCGATATAGGAAATATAACGAATTTGATTATATTATCCTTAGACTACGATATCTAACCGAAATTGCTATTAATCCTTATTAATGATATAGAAGGACACGTAAGTATAGTCGACTATAACCGGTCGAAGGATACTAAGGGCGGAAGAAAGTTAAAGAGAACTAATAAGACTGATATTATAAAACTAAACGGAAGTATACTAAAACGCTATAAGTCTTTTATCTTCGCCCTATTATAACTCCTAATATATTAACTCTTAAGGCTAGGATATTATTAGAGAGTTATAGACCTAGTTAAAAATAGAATACCTTTCTTAAGAAAATTGATAAGTATATAAGGACTAACTCGTATCGCGGGAAATGCAGAAATAATATACGCTATTGAAGATCTAGTTAATTAAGAAAACTAGGGTAATACTATAAACGGACGCCTTTTCGGTATAATAGTACTAGATACTAAACCCTAATTATACGAACTAAGAAAATCTTACCTAAAGAAGAAGCTAATAGGTCTAGTTTTACTAACTACCTAGACCTCTAACCTTATAGAAGATAGCGATAAAGACACGATTATATTACTAAAGCCTACTAAATCTACTCTAAAAGAGAAAGGGAAGCGAGTAATTAGACTAATAAAAAAGCTAGCCCTAATAAAGATAATCGTAACTAAGGAGAATAGGGATATAGAGGATATAACTTTAATCTTATAAATCATAACCGGGTCAAATTTTAATAAGGACATATTAGATTCATCAGGGGAGAGCAGTAGAGAAAATTAATAATTATTACTATTTATATTTACTATATATTACTAGTCGAACTGTCTTTTTTCTCTAGGGATAGAGTTTTTTATACTTAAGGGGGGGAGATATCACGGGATATTATCATGAGATAAGATAGCACTAAGTATATATCACGGGACATTATCATAAGATAAGATAGCACTAAGTACTTAGTGCCGTTAGTTAGCTTCACTTAGATAGTTCCTCCTACTATAGCGATAGACAGAATCAAGACTTTTACTACATATATAATCTCGGACGCCCCCTGACATCAGCCGAGGGAGGGAAGCACGACATGAGAATTAATTCTATTACATCAACAAGTTCCGAACCACTATCAGCTGCGCTGCCATCAAAGTTGCATTAGTTTATGCACTCTCTAAGTCACTTGATACTAGCAAATAGAAAGGCTGAATTCTTTAGAATAGGACTTTGAAGTGATGGAAATTCGTCTCAGACGAAAACAAGTCATTGACGAAGTAAAGTCATGAAATGAGACTACGACTTTGAAGTGATACCTGAGTAGTGTCCCGTAATATATGGGCGACTTGTCCTCCGATCTGGATAGAGGATAATTCGTAGAATAATACTTTAAAGCTAGTTCCGGCCCGAAAAATGCAAACCCTGGTGGCAGCGTAGCGGATAGTACATAGTACAGATCAACTCCTGGATCGTGCCCCATAGCTGACTGCATCACGAACTCATGTTCCTTACCGAAGATTTGTATCCCACAGCTAGGGCACTTGCTTGTTGGACGAACACTTAGTGATAATGTTGCTTCCGAGAAGCTTAGACAGCACTATTGAAATCGTTGGCGATGCTTCTGAGCTTCATTACAGCGTTATAATACTGTCTTTGTATTGTACATGACAATGAAGCGGAGCCAACACCCATGATCTGTCCTTAACAGAACGGAACATGTTCAATAACACATCCCTGAAACCACTATCTTCTATGTAAGTTCTTCTTCACTCAAGCAACCTTCCAATCCCTGAACCTCTGGCCTCAAAAAGGTATGCCATATCTTCATCTCCTCCCCCGCCGCCATGGCATCGTCATAATCTGTTCCAGTCCCGACCAGACACATCTTCTCAGTTGCAGTAACCTTCAAACTCGTTTCTGAACACTCTGCACAACCATTTCCCATTCACTCTGCGCACTCTTCATCTTTTCCCATAACTCCATACAATGATCCAAGTGGTATTTTAGCTTTGTATTAAGAGTCTCAATCTTGTGCTCCAGGCGTGTGAGTGACTCGGCTGGCTTTTCGGCGGCGAATGTAATTTCAAGTACAGTCTCTTTAGTCGCCGTCTGTATACTTATCTCCATGTCTGGCTCTATCTAGCATGACATGACCGTCATTATTCTTTCCACTCTCTAGGACGGTTTGTCGGCCATAGAAGGAAGGAAAGCAGCATGCAAACACAGTGCAGAAGTGTACTGCCAAGTTCATATGGTGAGGGGTGTTTGGGCCTACGGTCAGCTCATGGAAGACATAGCTGCCGATGGAGGAGAGAATGGCAAGGACTCCGAGGATCGAACTCGAGGATATAGGCATAGTTACAGAGTATGAAGTCGAAGTTATCTGTAAGAGCGCGTGTCAATTGAGGGAGATTGAAATTGAGTGGTAGGTCATTTGACTGTTTCGAAATTAAAAAAGCTGCGAGGTGTGGCTAAGAAGTTCGTCAGCAATGGAGTACTGCACATCGATGCTAAAGATGAAATAAGTCTAAGCCTAGTGCTTGATCTACCTTACTGGTCTATGAAGAATTGCCTGACGCTATTTCAGTTGGGGCTCATCCCAACCGAGTCTCCTACGCTCCAATAGTCTTGACGTGACCGAAGTGACTGAACTCTAGACCTGACACCCTTGGATCATATGACCTATAATCTGAAACCATTCATCTAGCGCTTCAACTCCAATGTACGCTAAAACCATTTTTTTTCATAGGATGACCAATTCTTGATCCATTGCTTCATCGGTTCCTTCAAGTAAACTTCTCAAACCAGCCAAATCTCATCTTTCAGACAGTTCCGAAGATTCCGAGATTTTGTGGAGATACAGTCACGCTTTCCACTGCCAAAATAGCCAATCACAATCGTCAACGCTTTATGTCGATGTCTAGTCATCATATGGATCTTCGAGTGAGCTGCTGTAACCTGTAATTAATCACTAGTTCAGACCGGGAGGACATTTCTCGGATCACGAAGTTGTCGACTACGATACAAGTAGGTTCTGCATAACTCTCCGGTCATAAGAATTCGGTCTGGACAGCGGCAAGCAGAGGATGGCAGAGAGGATGGGGAAATCTGAAGAGATAATTGGGAGCTCAAGTGTCAGTATAAGAAACCTGGGATTTGGGTGAGGAGACTTGAGGATAACCTGAAGCTGAGGCTCCGAGAAGCGGGTGGGCTGGACAAAACTTGAAAATGTTAACGGCCATTTCACAACAGGATTAAGTCCTGATGGCGGTCATACCCATTATGATGCTGCGACCTATAAAAAATTATGCTAGTCGATTATCTTAATAAGGAGCTGTCCCACTGCTTTAGTTAACCTATCACCATTAGTCTAGTCCATGAAAAACCGAAGGACTGATAGAAATATTTTCTTAGTATGACATTAATGACACCGTGAAAAGTTTGTCGGTAGACTAGATTGGTGCACTCCCTACACAGGTTTTGTGCAGAGAGATATCTTCTCATTTTCAGAAACACCCTCGAGTCATAAGCAATACTGCAGATCCTCGACTCGTACGTTTCGCTTTGTCCCCGGCTGAGATCAGCCCTTCGATAGATATCATATCAACATAATAATACGAGATGTTTTTCTCAATATTGCTCATGGCACACCTCCTCCAACTTCCTCGTCGAATTTTCGGCTTCGATGTTTCGACGATCGTCATGAACATTTTAAGCACGGATTATTGCAACTTCTATGAAACTGTGTTGCGAGACCGATATCTCATGCCAACTGCCATCCTCGCCCATGCCACCTGGATTGTTTACTATATTCATAATCTCACCATACTTAACTTCGACGAAACCCATTGGAGTAGAAAGATCCAGCCATGTATGCATATCATAATCCTATGTGCGATGACCCTCAGACATGGGATGTATTTGGGAGAGCAGAAAGAAGTCAAGGAGTGGGTTGATGATTGGGAAGAGGAACAGGATGATACAGAACAACTTCGACGCCAGCATGAAGATCTTCGACTCCAGCATGAAGATCTTCGACTCCAGCATGAACAAACCCGAGTTTCAAAATTTCGTATATCACACCGCACACCACAGTTTACGAGTCTCAGACGTCAGCTAGATCAGCACAAGGTTGTGAGAAGGAACTTTTTCTGCCGTGGCGAAGATAGGAGGGAGGTTGAGACCAAGAAGCTGTCTCGAGACCTGGAACAAGAATTCGAGGGTTCCATAGCAGCATTTCAGCACCAGTTCGACGACATAAGCAAGGCCAAGGATGCGCTTGACATGGCAGTTGGGAAGCATGATGACCAGGCAGATGGAAGCGAAAATAAGGAGGAGATCAGAAGGCAGGATATCAGTGCGAAACGGGATAAATGGAGAATGATGGCCGAAAAGCTTGGTCATCTAAAGCCTGAGAGGACAGAGTGGGCTGCGATCCGGAGCAGCACCAATATGTCAGAAATTTGTGCGGAACGGCTTGCCAGATTAGACAAGATGGTTGAGAGTTGTGAACGAAGGCGTAATGTTATCAAAAACGTGTTAGATTGGAGGGCGAGGGCAATGAAAGGGTACACAGAGGCGGCGAACGATACAGAGGTGGATGTGAGCCCAATAAATACCAGTGAAGAGAAGGAGACAGTGGTAAATCGACACATACCGTCACCAATCGAACGAGAGAACAAGGAAGAGAAGCTTGAGATTTCTCTTGAAACTTTCGAAAGATTCCTATATGAGAAGAAGGAGCATGGGTATGCAAAGGGAAGCAGGGATGCAAATAAGAAGCCTGAGAAAGGGAACTTGCTTCTGAACAGCGATGTTGCCCCAAAAGAGGATTGGGTCTTTGTGGAGGGTTCTTAGGGGTTCGAGGAAGCGTTCCAGGATCTAAGTATCAGCAATGATTAGGAGACCACGGCCATGATGGTTGCTGGTCTGAGAGTCTGCTCGGGCGAGGCTGAGTCCTGAAAGCTGGTTTTATGGGTGAGGGGGGGTGGGGTTGGTCACTCTGCTTCAAAGCTGGGGCTCCCCGTCACACCCGGAGTTTAAGTTATGTGATAAGCTCATAAGATCTGTTGCTGCGGCACTAATGTAGAAGGAATTTATCTTCTCGGATTTGTGACAGCACTTGTGAGAGCCATGAAATGAAACCAGACATCGCATTGTTCGACCACCTGGAGTCTAGGACATATGTGCAGGATAGGACGAAGTTTCTGGGTTCAACGAAGGCCGACAACTTGGTAGAGGAGATTTTCAGGTCAATCTAACTTTTTCGGTGGCAGCTATCATTTGATAGGCAAGCGATAGTTATTTTCAAGTTTAACATCGGTGATGGGGATCCGAAGCCAACTGTAACAAGCATCTAAGCAAGCGTACTCAAACCAGCCCTACACTGTTCCTTTTGAACTGATGGCAGATCCCTTTCTCTGATTCGGTATTTGTGACTTCCGAAAACAATAAAGTATAAGATTTTGAATTTGACACGAAGAAAATGCATCGAAATATGTCAATCGAAGCTGTCATCCTACGGTTGATGGTACCTTTACTATGTACCCTTCACATATTACAGCTCCTGTCGACGAGAATGTCTACGATCGTAATGGTTATGAACGTGATATGTTGGCTCCCCGCTTACACCTCATATTGGGGTGAGAGGTACCAGACAAATGACACGATCGTATGCCACTGCATGAACGCGGAGGACACATCGGGAAGAGAAAGCGGGTCGAGGAAGGAAGACAGAATTTCATATTCAGAGCAATCTAACCAGTCGACATTCCCAGACACAGATCAACATCTGGAGGCCCTCAAAAGATCACCTGGGAGAATTGCCGAAAGCGAAAACGCCGCCTCAAAACTCGCAGCTCTCATCCAAGAGAAAGTAGAGTTAGAATACGAGCTTGCGGAAAGCTCCATTTTGGAATATAAACGAAGCGAGACAAAGAGAGCGGCTTTGAAGATATTGCTTGAGGGAATGAGATGGGAGTCTGATGATAGTGAGAGAAGGTGTGTTTATATGGGGGCAAAGAATTTGTGGAGTGACGTTTAGAATGCATCGAATGGGAGGGGAGACATTACAGAGTTTGAAGGTGGAAATTGAGGCCTTGAAGCTGGAAATTCTGAGGGATAAGAGAAGAAGTAGTGAGACTACACTTGTCTGCGAGAGTGGCTCTTAAGGGTGGTGGATCTCTGGCTGTGATTTTCTGCTGTTTTGTTTCGGATATTTAATCTTGTGTCCATTAGATAATCATGGACATAGGAAGGGGTGGAAACATTATTCAAGAATTGTAATCCCTCACTGACATCAAATCTGAAATCTTAGCAAAGTTCTCCATCACATACCACAGCAATGAAAATGTCAGTGACGCCGCACCATGTAACGATTTCTCTATAGAAGACCTAGTGCTTGATTTAGTATAGTAAGATCCACTCAACGCCAAATAATGATTCATGAGTAGAATTAGAGTCTTATCTAGCGAATCATAAATCCAACTAAGAACCATTCACTTCCCACGAGAAATAAGAGTTGAGGGGTAAAGCAAACACTCCCCAAACATCAAAAAACCCAATGGCTTGATTTCGTTCAACAACGGCGTCCACAAATTGAACCTCGGAAACTCAAAAGGCATTGACAAGCGAAGTCGGACGTTATCAATTACACCACCATGTTGAAACATATCTCGAAGTTTTGCCGGAAATTATTCGGGTGTCCGCCGCGCTGTGAAATTTGCGGCGTGAAAATGTGTACGTGCTTTCTCATTCCAAGTTGAAGTTTATTCACTCCATATTAGAGTATTTGAAATGCTAATTGATATGATTCCTGATTAGTCAATATCCACAGAAGACGCGACGTTGGTGCTGCAGCAAACAATACCCCAGCCTGGATGCCCCATTCCTTCGCCTTTCTTCAATACGAAGGTTCTATCGCAGATCTGCACGTAGATTTGATCACAGATATTGAGAATGAGGTTGACTCGGATTTCGAATTTGATCTCTTCCTTGAAGAAATCGATCTCACGGACTCCGCAATGGTTGCAGATCGAGTTGCGGATCTGCAATCTGAGAAAAACAGGATATTATGGTTTTTGAGAGAGACAGACTCTAGGATCACGCGCGGGCTCATACAGCGGCAACGAATTTCAAGCATTCAGCAAGCAGTCACTCAACAAAGAATCTTTTCGAAATCTGAGAAGAAGCAGAATACAGAGTTCGAAAGGACTATGTGGTTCAAAGGAAAGGTAGTAATCGCACAACACCGAGTTGAAGCGAGGCTCAAGTATCTTGAAGGGATCTTGGAAAAACTAGAGTGGAGCTAGATTTTGGATTGTTGTTGATGTATGTTACATAACTCTAGGAAGAGAGATTAAGCTCTGATGTGGAAGCAAAATCAATCATGAATTCATGGGGATCTATCCCTCTCGACGGTCCGATCTCTGTCCGATCCACGTGAGCCTTTGCCTAGCCACGGCGATTTGACTAGCATGGCCCGAAAGCAAGTCCACCGCGAAAATCTGTAATGGTGACGATGAGAATGAAATTAGACGAGTCCAATGCCGCCGGAAACCCCACTGGGTGCTGTCCCGCAAACGCCGCAAATGGTATCACAAGCCGGACACGTATGATGTAAGAACTTCGATAGGCAGCCGCAACTATCACAAAATGGATTCCTGATGTTCCGAGCTACGAATCAAGATCCGAAACGCTTTAGTACAAAGAGAGGAATCGGAAGGGCCGGGTTATCAATTCTCAAGAGGAGACGAGGAGGGAAAATGCATTTCACCACTTTTTCCGAAATGTTCATCGTTTTGCCGAGGGTGCCCAGCCCAGAGAAACAACTTTGAGCCGAGGACAGATACAGAAATCATAGTTAGTTGAGGATTAGTAAAGTTAGAGAAATCAGGTGAAGCCGGAGCCCAGCATTTGACGCACTAAGTACTCTAGCTTGCCACTGTTCAGTGATACACCCAAGGCTGACTGACCTACCTGGAAGATTCTGCGGTACTAGCATATCTCTACGCATATTAGAAGTTACAAGATCTCAATATCATTGATTTGAGGAGCAAGAAACACGACAAAGATAATAAATCTAGTCAGAACTCACCACCTCAGCAATTTTGCCATTATGCCATTAGCACGAACGACATCGTCTTACAATTTTCGTCCTTTGTAGGCACTGGGATCATCAGTTTTGTCTTAAATTGTCTTCCCAGGGGCTTAATATTTACCGGAGATCCGGATACCCTTTCTACATCGCGCCTGAGATCTTCGGAGAACTGGTTCGGGTCGACAGCCTCGAGAATAATATTATAGAGGCCTTTATTATGGGGCCGTGCTCGACTATTCATGTCTACAGATCTTTCGCTATAGTAGTCTATAATTATACGATATAGACTATCGCAGATGAGATGAAGATTGCTAGTCCTAGCGACAGCTTTATGCCTATCTTTTGTCATCGAGATACAGTCACCTATAGAGTATATGACACGTTAGCTAAGCACTTTTGAAGTTACATCTTGAGCTCACTTATACTGATATATATTTTAGATAGTATACTATAGTAATTCCTGCAGGCTTTGCCCCTCAAATAAAGAAAGCTTTCCAGACATATACCAACCTCGAGTAGAGCCTCCCCTCGAATACGGACTTGAATATCTTACTAATTTCATAAGTATATCTAAGGGTACTGAGAACACTAACTTAACAGAAAGCTCTTCAGATTATGCTAACTGAGCGCATGCTTATTAGTAGATAGGTAGATGCGTAGACGATCGGGAGATGGCATTTAAAGTGAGCAAATGTCCGCTGGAAACGCCACTGCAGGTAATAACCACAGAAGGTGATGTTCGGAAAGTTCCTCGCAATCAAATGTAGGTAGTATATGACACTTTCCGTTTCATTAGAAGCTCTTCTTATCGTTAGCGTAACAATTTTTGTTCGGATGCTCGGTTTATGTGTAAGTATCGTTTAATGCTAGTTCGGTTTTTCAGTCTTTAAAGAGTAAGTCACTGTAAGTGTTGCCCGAAATGGGTACCTAAGCGAGTTGCCGTGTTGCCACTAATTGGTAGTTTTGATACTAAGTGTACCGCCTCCAGACCTGATGAATATCATAGAACAAATCGAATATTTTTAGGACACTTGTAGCGGTACTATTTCTCCTGTATGTAATACCAGCCCAGAGTTAATTTTTTCCCATACTCAAGTACAGCTAAATTCAAGCTTCCCACAGCAGTTATCTAATGCCTCCAACATCTACAACACTTTGATCATCTTATAAGTATCAATTCGTAACTGAATAACCTATCGCTACGAGCATACTTACAATCATCATCCTGTCAAATTACGGCAATGAACATTATTAGCGAGCGCGGCCAGCAGACTCGCCTTGATCGGCGTGTCTGTGCAACCTTGTCATACCTTTTTATTCTCATACTCTCCTTATGGATCGGAATACTCGTCGAACTACCTCGCGAATTATTGTTTGTGGGAATTCTCATCTATATCGCTCTGGGCGTAATGATAGTCTGCATTTTCCAATTATACACACGCACACGAAAACGACGAGCCATCGAATACCCACCTCTACTATCCCGATCCAACTCCCACGACAGCGGCTACATATCACAACACGATTCCACAATGAGACCCGAAGCATTTGACTCTATCACTAATGAGGAACGAGTCTGCCAATTATGTATATTGAGAGAACAAGAAAAGGCCCTCCGGAAAGAGCACGAAGAATTATCGATGAAAGCACACGAAGCTTATAAGAAACATGTGGAAGCTTCTCGATTCTTGTGTGAGCATGATGGACTAAAGACGGCGATTGCTAGTACACTTTCTGCTGGTGTTGGCGTCGATGATATGAGTCTGTGGTATACCGCGGATATGGAGAGGGCCAAGAAGGGTGCGGAGCTGCGGGTTATGGAGAAGAAAATTACGAAATTGCGAGAGGAGATGCAGCAGCATTTTTGGGACAGTGTATAATCTTCCTTCTCTCTGAGAGTATTCTACAAGTATAAACATGAAAGTACTTTTTATGCTAAGAATTGGGGGCTGTTGAAAAGTCTCTATAGAAAGACCAAAAAGCAGTACACCTTAAAGCTGGGATAATTATATTATTACGTCCGAATTTTTCTATTGATATCTGTATATGGGGGGCTGGGGATTTTTGATACCCTTGTCTTGTGTTTGTCGCGGTGGTTGGCGTTCCTCAGGAGAAAGCTGTAGTTATCTAGTAGTAGTTGAAATCATTTGATAATTTCGTAAGTAGTCGCAGTATCGGCGTCTCGCTTAGCTGTTGATACAGGGGGGGGGGCGTTTACATGGTCACGTGTACCCATTTGCGACGAGAAAGAGGTGGCCGATGTTGGATTACGGCTACAAATTCATCGAAGCCGTAATTTGCTCCGCTCCCTGAACATCAAAATAGCCTAAAAATAAATCGTAGGGAGTCCTGCACTATTTCTTCATGTCCTATATCAATCTCATGACTTTTTTCCTCTTCGTCATGTTAAGAAAGAAAGATATACTTTCTTTCCTTCGACTTGAGCGTTCTCGCTTTTCAAATCGGTCACTTTTTTATCTGGCGAAGAGCATATATCAACGAGAACTTTCGTAGCCGGGGATGAATAAACTACTTGGGCTTACCGCTTGGAATGACGGGAAAACTTTTATCATGACCAAAATAACTAGCTTCCAACTTTTGAGAAGTCAGGAGATTCGTTTGACGCGATCGCACGATCGAAAACTGTCAATGCGGTAAGTATAATTAATCACATTTCTTACAGAAGCTGTGGATCTCCAGGCTCAGGATAAAAGGTATGCCCCTCATCAAACCCTTTCCCCAATCCCACTCCTTCTCCTGCCCTAAAGCCTTCCGGCGCTTTCTCAATCTTCTTCAGAACATCCTCACAGATACCCAACATCTCTCTCGGACTGGGTCGGTCCCTCCAGTTCACCGCCAAGCATCGCATAACCGCTCTCCTTAACGTCGCTCCGTAAGGTGCATCAATGATCGCTTCCCCCTGCGTCCGGATGATCTTTTGTGGTGGTCCGGGATGGCCGAAATAGAATATCGGAGAGTTGTTGGAGAAAGAATGAGAGCGGTTAATGAGATTATACATCACCTTACCGATGGCCCAAATGTTAGTGTGGGCACCGAGTTTGATGTTGGTGTCGTAAATGGCGTCAGGGAGGGCGAGGTCGTCCGAAGAAGAGGTGGAAGATCGCCGGATGGAATAGGATGGGTACTTGGTTTCGGCTTGGACGAGTTCCTATTGGTGTGTTAGTGAGAGATGGCCTAACGAGGAGTGAGTCGGAGGTCTTGAATGATTTACTAACTGGTGCACGATAGTGAGGGGTGAAGAATTGCTCTTGTATCCATTGTATGCTCTGCTTTTCAGGGAGTATGCGACTGACTCCAAAATCCGCGAACTACAAGATGTCAACGATCTCGATATCATGTCTCATTACAGGACGACATATACCTTCACGACCGGGGTCTTCAAATGTTGATTGTCATTATTGCTGATTAGAACTACTACCGAGTCAGCAAAATGGAGGAGGGGATTGTGTAGCTCGTTTTACGCACTATTCGCAGGCTTGATATCATTGTGCAGAACTTTTTCCTTCCAGCTTTCACCTTCCAGAAGTTCATTTCCATGCTCCATAGCGACGAGTCCCAGGACCAAACATCTAAAGATATGCCACACCAATTCTTCCGGAATTGGATTTTCCGCAGAAAATTTCCTATCAAGTGTCAGCCCTTCCTCTATCAATTCTCGCAACACTCTCCCTTCTATCCAAAAAACATGTACCTCTTCAAGGTTTTCAAAAACTGCGACATATCCCCACTCTCGCAATACTCAATAAAGATTCTCGCGACAAAATTCCCTGCTCCTCCAACCGTCGGATCAACTTGTCCTTGCACCGGCTCAACAATAAACTTCCGGTATATCTTGACGATATGTTTTGTTTCCACGCTGGTAAACAATTGCATAATCTCAGCTTCGCCACGCATGGCTCTCACTGCCGCTGGACTAGCTTTGGATTGTTTGACTACGACGTGCTTTATCCTCTTCCCATCTTCAAGCGTGTTTGTATCTACGCGAGTCCAAAGCCCAGCCACTCCGAAACTGCCAGCACCAAGGACTTCCGCACCCCGCCATGAGTCGCCAAGTCGAGTTTTCCAGAGGGGTTCGCTTTCTATCCAGGCTCTTTTTCTAGCTTGCAATGCCGAAAGATCGGGGGTGCTGCCTGAATTGCAATCGTCTCGTAAGACTGGGGGTTCGGTCGTGATTCCTTCACCCCGGAGACGGCGTGCGATTCGTGATGTTGATGGGAGGGAGCAGTATCTATCTCCGAGGACTTGACTTGGTGCACCGAAGCCTTTGGATGTCTTGGTCTTCCAGATTGCGATTGCGGCGCCAGGAGTGCGGATTGGTGCTTGGGCTTTTGAAGTGGCAGTGGGCTGACTCATGTTTGGTATGTTGCTTCATCCTAAGTTGGTGGGAGCTAGAGGCGATTCTCCAGGACGAATTATGATGTTTGTTGAACGCTAGAGCTGGGGAAAGGGTGAAAGCGGAAGATCCATTTGCAAAACCTTTGTTACAAAAACCGGCATTTCAATGTCGTGGTCCGTTGTCTTTGTTATAGTCGAAGTCCGCCGAAGCCTGAAAATGCCAACAAAGAACTTCGTAGTCCCCCGCGAGAAGGATTCACGGAGATAATGAGATGATGGCTATGTAAAAGTATAGGGTTTTGAAGCGGCCAATCGTCACCCAAAGCTCAGGATACAAAGATATCCTAATAGTGGCAATCAGTGATCTATGCAGTGAAGAATAAGTAATGTCATATAAGCAGTCCACGACTTCCATTGAAAGTTAAATCGAAAGTCATATGCTAATTCCGTGACGTTCGAAAAATGCTCAATGGGAGTCCTCAACTTATTTTGTGACTTTAGATTACAAAGAAAGAAGCACGAGCTCTTTCTCCATTGACCTAGTGACATAATTCCCCAGCCTCAGCTGCAAGAAAGACAGTACCTATATACTCCATCCACTACATCAACCCGCTTAAATACAATCCCTCCTGAACTCCCTTCCGACATCGCCGAAGCATCTGCAACCATTGCCTTTTCCTAAGCACTCGATAACATACTCAACACAGCATGACCACGGGCTGCATTGCCATTTCCCTTCCCTGGCTGGCCCGCAGAGACTCCTTGATTCTCTTCATCGCTCCCGCCTTCTGTCGATTAATCCATGTATACGCATAGTGCCAGAGCCGAGAAAAAAGCTACGAAACCTCCTAGGGTGATGAGTAAAGCGGCCCAGACCTGCATGGTAGGACTGACGGACGGTAGGAATCGTTATCGTGTTTGAAGTTGTAGCTGGAGAGTGCGTCTAATGTTTGGTGGCGAGAGAAGAATGACTTGGTCTTCAAGATAATTAATTGATGTTCTTCGCATAAAGATGTATATATATATATATATATATATATATATGTGGTTGTTGTGCGCGCGGATGTGACTCATGACGTTGGTATGGTATCTTATTAGCATACTAGGTCCATGTAGTCCCATTATAGTGTCATTTACATAACGCCGCGTAAGACTACCAAGACTTCTAGAGTACCTAGTTGACAAGTATTCTCCATTTTTATTCTTGGGGACCTCTATCCTCGTCTCATATAGAGCAGAATTTAATTATCTCTTCAATCTACAAGACTCACAATCTTGGGTTGCTGATGGAAGAGAGATGGATGTTGGTCATCGTAGTTGAGAGGTATTTTAACCGGATTTCTTAAATTCTATCGTGTGAGTGATGAGTGACAAAAAAACAAACTATATACAGATACAGAAGCACTCAGCACATTAACACAAGCAGAAGGCTTATACAGCAAGCTTCAAAAGTACATATTATCCAGATCCAAGTCAAGATCACAAATCGGGTCTCGTGTATAATTGAGAATATGTAATTTCTTTCTTGCAAGGTCCCGATATAATTCCGTCCATTTAATCCCTACCCCGCTCGACCTTCGCTTTATCTGCTCAATGCGCTCAAATTTCAACCTGCAAAATTCCATGCGGATCGCACCATAACCATCTGCTAGTGACCACGCGTTCTAACGCCTCCTCAACGAGTCCCAGTTATTTCACACGCTAAAATGAGAATATTAACCCCATCCCAACCAGCATAAAGTACAAAATCTACATCTCCCAGGCCTCCCTGTCTCAGAACTCCAAAAAAAAACACCCTCCTCAGACTGACTCACCCAGTAACCCTCCTAACCCACAACCCCGTGGGTTCAAACACCGAATCCTTATCCGCTCTCTTCCAGGCCCTATGCAGCTTCAAACCCAGGCGATGTTCCTCCCTCCTAATTTCCTGCTCCTCCTCCCTCAGCCCCTTCACCCTCTCTTTCTCCATCTCTCTCTTCTTCCTCACTTCTTGTGTTTCCATCACCGAATCCTTAGGCATCAACTCCGTCATCTGCCGGATTGAGCGCGTGATATTGATGCGTCTGTGAGCGAGATTCTCGAGTTGCGCTTCTAGGGACGTGACCAGATCTCGAGATGAGGCTTCGGCTGGGGAGAGGGGGAGGTTTTTCGCGATGTTGGAGGATCGTTTGTCGGCAGGTATGTGTGCAGGTACGGAAGTCATGCTTATAAACACCGGGTTCGAAAGAGCCGGTACGGCTTTTCGCGACACGATTGAATTGGTCCTGGGTGAATCGGGCACACGGGGTCTTTGCCGATTCAGCAAGAACGAGGAATCGGCAGGAGATTGAGTTGGATGAGAATTGAAAGGCATGGGATGCGAATCGGATGTTTCTGTTGAAGGACGAGGTGTATTGTTTGCGGTTGAGGGTTCGTAGGTGGTCACGCTGAAACGTGAGGTAGGTTGAACGTATTCTGGTTCTGGCTTTTCTGCTATGGGCGAGGAAACGGAGTTTAGTTGTTCGTGAAAGTTGCGCTCAATATTTGCCATTGTTCCTTCGTCTCTCTCCCATCCTCCTGATTCTTGGGGTCCGCTTGGCGATGCACCATTATTCGCATTCCGCACCAACGTTCCAGCAGCAGCCGATTGAGACACCGCGACCGGATCCTCTCTGACAGTAATCGGACTCCTTGTATTATCATTGCGAGGAAAATTACTGTTTGCAGCCTGGTTCATGGACCCGGTGTCCAAAACGGCTTGGATGCTGGGGGAGGCGTGCGAGGCTGACGCGGGACTCGTTTCACCACTTCTAGTTCGGACGATCGTGGCCGGACTGACCTCTCCACCACTCGAAAAAGACTCTGAATCGGGCGATGCCGTTTGCTTACTGCTCTTTCGAGGGAGGGAGATAGGTGGCATGTCAAGCTGATCGTGGACAGGCGAGACCAATGTAACGCGACCTGTGGCTCCTTTCCATCCTGGTTTCTCGACTGGTGCGCCGCTGGTAGTGCTTTTCAATCTCCTCACACGATCAGAGAAAGACGTATGCTGTTTCGCACCCGGGCTGGTTATGCTTGATTCGTTACCGAGGGGAAGACCGGTTTCTTTATGTACGCTACGAAGACCCGGAATAGTAAATGTGCCTGGTTTCACAGACTGTGGTTTGCCTCTATCGCTTGTTGTGATTTCTCCAGAATAGGGATCCCATCTTGGATCATGTGCTACTCTGCCTCTAGGGTTTTCGCTGGGCTTTTTACGACTGACCAGGTTCGCTGCGACTACGGCTACCGTATTGCTCTTGTCTCGACGGAGGACTGGAATGTTGCTCGACGGGCTGTTCGAACTCGAGTCTGGTCGGCCGAGATTGAGGTGGGAGACATGAGGCATTTCATCGATAGGAGATACGTTTTCGTATCCTGGTGACTGGCTCCTGCTGACCGTTAGTACCTATCTCATCTTGCATATGAGTGGCAGACATGAGCAAGTAAAGGGGAAACGCGGGATGATGTTGACATAGGACCTTGACATCTATAAAAGAAACAAATGTAGGAGAGTCCTGAGGCTTAGAAACGTATAAGGGCAATGGTTTGTGAAGCAGCTCAGTAGCATGCTCACGATATATTCGTAGCTGGTTCGACATACCAATTATTCACAGAATATAATTCCGGAGAGCTCTCGGGGGACACGTCTTCTCCTCGTTCGGTGAAGGGAGTCTGGTATTGGTTTGGATGGAACCGGGTGTGTGTTGGGTTCGGTGATGGCTGTGAGTAGATTGAGGAAGCTGGTCGGAAAGTTGAGTCTTGATCTTCGTGGTGCGCTATTGCTTCGCTGGCAGGTATTAGCTGGGTGGTTATAAGACTTATGTACGTGTCAAGAGGGGTGTAGTAGATCTGCCAAATCATTTGGGAGCTGGGAATAGACCTGTACCTGTGGTGGTGTACAGGGAACATCGAGGTTCTAGACTTCTGCAGCATCTACTTCTGCAGCTATGAGGCCTGCAGAACATGTAGACAGTCATGGAGATGCAAGTGCGGCTCAGAATTCCATGAACCCTGGGCTCAAAGACGGGATGAACCTGCACAGAACGCATCTAGTGCAGTAATTCTGCATGCATCCGCGGATCACTTAAGGCTTGATGTCCCTCGCATCTGCCACTCCCACGACCATTTCTGCACACGACGTGCTTCATGAAAACAGCCACAATTCCCTGCATCAAACAATGCGTCATCGTGACCCAATCCAGTCCGTCGTACACCTCCAAAATTTTTAGAAAGTGGACTTACAAAGGCAATCTTGGCAGGCCCTTAGAAGGCATATCCTCCGTCCTCCTCGGTCTCTCTGGTGCTCTTCTCTGATTGTCGTATGCACCTTCTTGTCGTGAATATCCTACCAAGCCCAAATTATTGCCCTCGCCATCATACAACTTCCTAGGTTCTTGCACGGCCAGTGGCGATGGGCGCACCCCCTTTGGTCCCTTTGGGTTATTCAGCCTCTTCCACATTTTGTCGTGGTTTCCCTGTCTTGCTGTGTCGAGGACAACCTGGTCGGTATGGACATGCGACGAATTGGCGTCTGATGTTCGCGGGGGCTTGAGGTTATAAGATGCGAGACGCGTGTTGCATGGAGGGGTGGGGGGTGTACAAAGCACTGATATAGAACAAATAGGATGACCTGGGTTATTTGAGCTGACAGGTTTCGATCTTTAGGATGCGAGGTGCAGGGAGTTTTTAGATTCTCGAGAAAAAAATCGTGCGGTTTCGACCGGTCGTGAGTATGGTCGTGCTTTGCTGTAGGAGTCGCTGGTCGAGCAATCCAACCGTCAAGGCGAGGGTGAGACGAGGCTGTGCGCAGGGATGAGTAGGATCTGTGCGGATGAATAGATGAGAACGAGATCCTGCGATACGAATGGAAGGATAGGATGGGATGAGATGGCAGCTGACTCGAGGGATGATGCGTGAGGAAGTTGAATTGTAAAGAACTGTCGGCCGCAGTCGTGAATGTAGAGTTTGAATGTCTGACTGTTGATCGCGTGATTGATTGATTGATTGATTGATTGATTGTCAACTACTAGCTCGTCACAGATAAACAAGTACTAATCGTCCCCGCGTTCCGTTCCTTCTGTACTGTATGTAGTGACTCGAGGGATCGTCAGGGTCCATTCATTCAATTGAACGGTTGAGGCCGATGAGATAGCAGGAGCATATATATATATATAACACGAAAGAAAATGCAGACAGATGAAAGGGACAGAAGCTAATGTGTAAAGGAAGGGAAAGAAAGGAATGAAAAGCGTTGATCTTGGAATGATCGGAGGAGAGTATTGAATAGGTGATGTTTGGGATGAAGATTCAAGACTCCCTATCTCGGAGAAATAGTAGTACTTGTGGAAGGATGGAGGTGGAGATTGTTTCGTTTCATCTTCATGACCCGAGCGAGCGAGCGAGCTAACGCGCACGGCTCTCGGCTTGGCCCGAGACCGAGAGCGGAGCACGCTAGGAAGATATAAGTATGAGACGACTGGACTTGCAGACGGATGAAGGGAGGGAGGGTCGGAAGGGATGGACGAAAAGCGTCATGAAGAATCTCCTCCATACCTGGTTTATAGCTATGTGATTCAGATATGTATGTATGTATGTATGTATGAATATACATACGGCTGTGCTACAATCAATCAATCTAACTGACGTGGGATCATAAAATCCTCTAATCCATGGCTCGCAGACTTCACTCTCTCGATAACCGTATGATATGAGCAATCAACATCGGCATACACGTACAACAAATAACTACGCATATCTCTACGGTCCGAGGATGTATGTAACAACGATATGCAGCAATACCATTTGTTAACGATCCTTGCTTTGATTTCAGGCTGTCTTCTGCTATCAGAAATGATAACATAAGTTTCTGCTCTCCTGTCACTCCTGATATAAGAAAGCTGTTCTCACACCAAATAGACCCTCATTCGTCCGGCAAGACTTTGAAAGCGATCTCCATATGGCAGCGCTACTTGATATGTAAGTAGGATAAATAAATCCATACCCGGAAGTGTGCTTTTGGTACACTCATTCCTCCACATTTAGACAGATCTTGATAAGACGACTGGACATATGCCCTTGATAGGTCTCGTGCTGGTAGAGACAAGGTGATGGTTTGTTCATCACAGCCACGTATTTAGATGAGTTGAGCTGAGTTGAGTCTAAGGTATAGGTAGTACTCAAGTCAACGCAGATTTATGTTAAGCGTACTTAACCTAACTCAGTCGTCCTTCGAGTTACTCTGATTATACTAAGATCTACTACTTACAAGTTATAGAAGTTCTTTATAGATAATTAAGCGTTAATGTCTAGCATACTCTTTCTATTCTACTTATATAATCACTTAACATAACTATAAAACTAGCGTACCTAATTGAATCTAATTTAATCTACCTCAACTCAGAGCTACTTGAAGTATACTCGAACTACTTGGCTAGTAATAAAAGTATAGGACTTTATAGAAAGACTGAAGCTGCGACTTTCAAAATCATTCTTACCCCTGCCTGCCGGCGTTATAATGGTGCCTGTATGCTTTATATTTGTTCAGCTACGCACTTGTATCCTCACGTTCATCTCTTTCGTATCGTAGCCAGCGGCCATTGCCACTGGGAACGTTCGCAGTTATTTATGATAAGAATATTACATTCTGCATTTTAGATAAAGCTTCACATAAATGAGACAAAGTACTGATGACTGAAGAGATGGAATTCAGAATTTCGAAATAAAGACACAAAGAAGTGCGCGATTTCAGTCGCAATTGAGCTAAGTACACAAATCATTCTGTCAACCCATACCTCGTTATCATTCTTAATCTCGTCATGATTCTTGTTCTCATTCCGAGTGGGATGTTTCATACATATTTTCAACTTCAAAGCCCAATCTTATAACCATGTTTTCTGGTGCAAAGATTGGCCTTTTATACTTGAGCTTAGACTCGGAAAGGAGACAGATATGTATCGGGCCTTTCATTAGCTGACTGGTACCCTCGAGGTACGCTCTCGCTATACGATGGTTCGTATTCTACCTTTTTATTCAGTAGTACAAACTCCTACTTCCGTTACCTGCAGACGGGCTGTAAAGGCCTTATGATAAGGCACGCAGAACCAAGAATATATCGGTCACTACATATCTCCTTGCCACTATTTCGATACTTCGATCCTGTCAGTCATATCTCTTTGAAGGAAATTTTCGAAAAGAGATAGATATACTGTACTGACTTAGCCGAACTTTGAGAGGCATAGAATGAAAAAAAACTTTATTCTTATTGTCTTGTTGGTATTTCAGCTCACATTAGCCTTTAAGCCATCGCACTGGGATCTTATCCCATGCTTAGGCCTCTAGAGGCATAAAACTACCCGCTTCCTTGGATTGACAGAGTCTTGCTCGCCATCGTTGAGCGGGATGCCGGACCAACTCCGTGGATTTTACTGCTCAACAGCAAAACAAGTGATAATAACCGTAGGGCATCGATGCCTGAAACTCTAAATAAAAAGCAGATCTTTGCAAACTTGTGAGTTGTTACTCGTTTAACAGAGAGATTCGAATAACAAATATCACACTATGATACATTTTCACCAAGGGATAATATTATGTCACTGAACTTCGCAAGTTTAAGCAGACTTTCATAATCGAACGTGCGATAACCCTACCGTTTTTGAATCTCAAGATTCGATTTAGCATTTATCCAGCCCGTTGAAAGCATCAAGTAGCTCAAGTAATCCACTGTTACATCTACAATCGTGCCCCTCCGAATTGACTTCAAGAGATATGTACCGCTGGAGCCTATCCATGAGACTAAAACTCTATGTTCTTGTCTACTAGACACAGGGATTGGTCTTATCTATATTCAGCCTTAGAAAGTGGAGTTAGATGTAAACCTCCTGGCTCAGAGTACTTTTGCGTCTCAAGGCTATCGCACCAGGTCTCGGGATATCTCTTCGGGTTCAATCTCGTTGAAGCACTTCAGCAAGCAATGTGTTTGTTTATTCTCAGAGTTTAGTCAAGATACCTGTAGTCTCAGCCTTTGCTAAATCAGCGAATCAAGCTCGGGTCTTTGTTTTGGAACATATTTGTACCGTCCCCTGAGTATCAACGTCGCATCCGCACTGAAGAATGCGTGATGCACATCCAAAGCAATTATGCTGACTACACCTACTGCTGAGTAATGAATTTTATTTGGCAATGTTCTCTCCATTGGATCTCAAGCGGAGAGATCCTCAGCTATCAATAGCGGGGTAGTGTGTTGGCACGTTTCTGAGGCTGGCGCCTAAAATATCTTCAACTTCGAAACAACACAGAGCAACTTCTGCCGCAATAAACTCAGCAGCTCTCTACATAGAAACAAGAAGACTCGTATGCAGACGTCCCAGTACTCATGTATCGAGCTTTGAGACATCTGTCAAACTCAGCGACCTAAGGCTCACTGACTGCTGGGCTGTTCCGTGTCCGGTACAACATCACTCCCGTCCCACTGATCAAACCAAGCCAAAGCATTCTACGACTTCACTTAAGTACTGAACTAAAGCTACAAAGAACCTAAAGGGTGACGAATCAATCCACTGTTAGATTCGCAGCATGGCTGAAGCCTTCGCAATTGTTGGCTCCGTGGCTGCGATTCTCCAGCTATCGGAGTTCGCAGTCAAAGTAATATATACCGCATATGGCCTCCACAACTCCGTATCAGGCTTGTAAGCATTACAAAAAAGATTCTCTCTCCTCTAATAAAGTCTTGTGAATTTGCTGGGACCACAATATGCTATGGTGAAGCCATTTCTGTTTCTAAACAAAGATTACTAACCTCAACTGCAAATAGTACAAAGACGAATGAAGAAGTCGAGAAGCTGACTACGAACCTCGGTGGTCTCCTTTAGGAACTGCAAACAAAAAACACTTCGACCTCAAACGCCCACGTTGGGCAGGACGCAAGCTTATAAAGCTTAGTTAAGGACTGCGCATCCCTAGGGAAATATTGTTGGAGAAACTCGCCAAAACGAAGATAAAGAAGTCCAACTCATTTCGTGAGAGTCTGAGAGCTAGCGTGAAGACTATAAGGAAAAGGATGATATTGAGGACTTGAGGAGACAACTGGATGGTTGTGTCAATCAGCTAGGGTTGCATCTTATCGCAACTTTCAGGTAAGTCTTCGTGTTATGTTTGAAAGCATTCGTTCTGAGAGAATATAGACGTGAGACAGGGAAGAAACTAGAGGAAATCCTGGAATCTCATTCGGCGCAGGGACTGGAAACTGCTTCACTAAAGCAGGTGCTGGCTCGGATCGAACATGATAAGAAGCTGGCAGTCGATAGCCTCGGGCTTCTAAACGGCATTTCAGTCCCTCGGATACGACTTTTCAGCGCATAAATCAGGAACAAAATCTAAAGTCACTACAGTTTGAGGGAATAACAAGTCGCTACCAGGATGTTTCTTCGAGTGCCACTGATACTTTCAAGTGGTGTCTCGAGGACTTGCAAGTGCCTAACTCCCACCCGAATCTCAAAATGTCCTTCAGAGATTGGCTAGCCGCAGGCAAAGGTGTATATCACATCGCCGGCAACCCGGGTGCTGGAAAATTAACTCTGATGAAATTCATCGTCGAGAAGCGATAACACGCAAAAATGTCTCCAGGAATGGGCATTGGGTCGTAGTCTGGTGTTAGCAAGTTTCTTCGTCTGGAAGCCAGGCACACGCCTGCAAAAGAGCCTCGAGGGACTCATCAGATCGACAGTACACTCTATCCTCAAGAGAGCTCCTTCGATGATCCTGATCGTGTTTCGTCTACACTGGGATCCAAGAGGCCAATCGCAGTGGCAAGCTACGACAGATCTTGAGATCTCTTCCCGTGAAATACACTTCGCTTCGAAATGCTCATGGAAGAGCGGGGTATCATGAAAGACTATTATCTTTGCTTCTTCATTGACGGTCTAGACGAACTCGATGACTCTTCTCACGATCATTCGGCATTGGTCCTGAAAATTCAATCTTGGACCAACAGGGGCGATGGAAATGTCAAGATTTGCGTATCAAGTAGAGAAGACAATTCATTTTTGAATAACCTCACAGTCAACCAAAGGCTTCGTCTTCATCTCGTTACCCAAAACGACATGAGGACATCAGTCGAAGCCTCGCTAGATCAATTTGACAGATTTGCCACTATTGCGAGTGGAAATCGTCGAGCCTTTGTTCAAAAGGTAGTTGAGAGATCAGACGGAGTATTTCTGTGGATAAAACTCGTTCTGTATAAGCTTAGAGATATTCTTGAAGGGGGTGGATCATTGGAGGACCTTCACGAGACACTCAACCACCTACCAAAAGATTTGGAGCTGCTCCTTGCAGGTATGCTCATGTCCATTCCGCGAGAAGACCAGAACGAAGCGTGGGCTATGATGGCTCTTCTCATGGCCGCAAATCAACATCACCTGGTTCTATCTTTATTTGATTACTCTCATATCAAAGAATGCCTCGAAAGACATAAATCCGAAGAGGAGCTAGTTCTAATGCCTGTGACGAACATTCAGATTCTCGCCCGGCAAAGAAAGTTTGCACAACATGTCAACCGAGTACTGAAAGGGATTGTAGAGGTTTCTTACGAGAGAGCATATGGAAACCTGGATGAGGACGGTCTTTTACAAAAACCAGCCGGCGATCTCGCCTCCCAAGGAACACAGAATGTCACTCATCGATCAATTTACGAGTATCTGGAATATAGTTGTCCACGAGAGATGAAAAGTTACATAGATAATCTGGCGGTTCAAACCATTGTGCTGCGGTGTATGATTCAGTGTCTTACTAAAGTCCAATGGGATCTGACCATGAGTCGTTAACTTTGTGGGACAATTCGACGCTGCTTAACTTGGGCCCAAGAATTGGAATACGAAGAATGTGATCGGTTGCTACTTATATTGGATAACATTTTATTGCACTTCCAAGGCGCCGGGACCGAGGCTCTTGGGATAGATTGGTCGGTAGCCTGGACGTTTGTAGACTTGAGGACGGTCCGTCTTAGAGATTGCGGTATGCCATTCTCAGTTCTTGCCATCTCCTTTGAATTGGGAGTGCATCAGCATATCAACGGGTTGGGTATGCATCCATCAGCTGCCTTGGCACAAAAACGTACAGGAGCTGAGCTTTGCAAAATGCTCTTCAACTTTGGTCCCGATAGCTGTCGACAAACCAAACTTTTAGTTCAGCTTACCAATGACGCATTCATTTCAAGTCGCCTACTGAATTTCGAAATGCCCCTGGACATTCCAACCGAGTTCTTCTGGCGAGTTCCGAAACGATAGAGCTTATAAGGATACTTGAAATCCTCCTTCGATTCCAGATTTCCCTTGGACCCATCATCTTCGAGGTCAGCATTGAGCCCGCCAGTTTAGGGTCTTCTGAGTTCGAGAGACTTAATACCAACTACACATGTCTGTCAAAACATGGATCTACAACCACACTTATAGCTGAAAAGACAGGAAAGTATAAAACACTCAATCCAAAGATGTCACTTCGCGAACCGATCGAGTGGTGGAACCCGGATAATCGTTCCGAGCTCCTCAGGCTCATCGACTGGAACCTAGCGAGAGAAGAAGAGAAAGAAGCCTGTGCCAGGAGGATGGATCGAGGAGTAGTTGGTCGTCGGCTCTGTTTCAGACCACATCAGATGGAAGGGAAAAGAGGCGGATTACATCCGTGCTGGGCAAATATCATGAAAGAGTAAGACAAGCCTTATTCAACTGCGAAGAAACAATATCTGGGATACTCTCCTGATATCGGTAGCGGCCAATGTTCGAATAGAACCCCATGACTGTATTTGTAGTTGAAAGTGTCCTTAATATTAGGTACCGCATTACTAGCACATTGGCTTCCTCGAGACACTTTTAAGCCTTCAAGAACTCTAGTAGATCCCGATTAACTCGTTGAGTCTCCATATTCGGTAAAGCATGTGCACCCCCCGGATAGACTTTCAAAGTCCCCTTCTTCACTACAATATTGTTAGCTCTGTCGACAAGAACAGCTGAAGGACAGCGCTTACGCAATTTGATGCCAATCTCAGCAGCATCTCCGATCGGAACGACCTGATCAGCATCACCATGCAGAAGCAGAACCGGTATCTCAACATTCTTCATATCCTCCGTAAAATCAGTCTCACTAAATGCCTCGATACAGTCGTAAGCACCCTTAAATCCGCACATCATTCCCTGCTGGAACCAACTCTCAACAAGGCCCTGCGAGAACTTAACACCCGGTTTATTGAAGCCAAAGAACGGACCGGAAGGCACATCACGAAAGAACTGCGCGCGATCGGCAACCATCGCCGCACGAAAACCATCGAATACTTCAATTGGAGTGCCGTTTGGATTGTTCTCGGATTTCACCATAATGGGAGGGACTGCAGAGATGAGAACGGCTTTTGAGACACAAGAAGATCCGTGTCGAGCAAGGTAGCGGATCACTTCTCCGCCGCCGGTGGAATGCCCGACCATCATGACTTTTTTGAGGTCGAGATGAATGAACAGCTCGGCGAGGTCGTCGGCGTATTTGTTCATGTTGTTTCCGTCCCAGGGTTGTGATGAGCGCCCGTGCCCGCGACGGTCATGGGCGATGCAGCGGTAGCCGAGGGAGGAGAGAAAGAACATTTGGGACTCGAAGTTGTCGGAATTGAGGGGCCAGCCTGAAGGGGTTAGTTGAAATGTCTCTGTGATTTGCGAAGTGTTTTGGTCAGGTGAAATGATATAGAGCATGTACCGTGGGAAAATGTTACCACTTGTCCTGTGGGATTACCCCAGTCTTTATAGAAGATGGAGGTCTCGTCTTTGGTTGTAATGAATGGCATTTTTTTTTCCAGTTCTGGGAGACTGAGAACCTATCGATTTTGGGATCGATAGGATTGTTTACGCGGCGAGCTAGATTCGAGTAAGGCTTAGTTGAGGAGAGAAGAGAAATAGTGGAACACAAAATAGGAGAAAGAGAGTGGCCTGTGCGGTACTTAAAGAGATAAGTCAAACGCGGATGAATCAAATGATGTACCACTTGAGCCTTAACAGCAAGATCAGCATGCAATGATGTCCCAAGGCCCTTCTCGTACCGCTAGTTAAGCGAGGTAGCTGAATACCAGAGTACTGCATACCTAGGTAGTATTGAATACATGACCGACGACAAGATACATCCATTTGGAAAGGAGTGTAGACGATATTCATGTAAAGCATATTACACTCCCAGGGGAAATGTATGTATCGGGAACCTCAAACAATCGTATTGCTTGATGACATCTGGCTGACATTGCATAAACAACCTGTGATGTGCTTACTCACTAGCCGAGCTGCAGCGAAACGACCAGAGACCACATCATTCCTTCAGATGAGGAGGATTTGAGAGGGAAAAAGAATGGTACCATTTTATTAATCATTATGAAAGCTACTGACTAGAGTTGTGAATCTCATAAGATGCTGATTTGTAGTAAATACTTCTCTTCTCTTGGGTTCTCAGTGCTCATTCTGGTCTTGCCGTCATGCTGTAGCTGGCTAGCCAGATTAAATTCCAGACCTTTGCTCCACAAACAAGATATGCAGCTTGTTTACCCTCCAGCGAAATTTGAATTACCGGGCCGTGAATGCACGTCCTCGATGATTTGCTTGGGTCGGGCGAGTACTCAAGTTCTCATATCCGCGTGTGAAGCTACTTCATCTTCAGTAAGATTGATTCTAAAAACTATTAAGGTATTGCTCGAATGGAGACAGTAGCAGGAGTAGATATTCGCGGCTACCTCTGGAGCAACACAGATATTTTGCTACCGTGTGTGCTGAAATTATCGTGATTAGACGCGACACTGATTAACGCTTCTTGAAAATCTGTATTCTGGGATCGATCAACTTACCGCTGTAACGCTGTTTTACACAAAGCCAAAACTCTTACCGATTCACTACAACCGCTTTTGGCACAATTGATTGAATCGCATACTATCGCAAAGTCAATAGCGATCTCAAATATGGCGAAAAGAGGTGGATATGTGACTAGAAAATCCCGAATAATTATAGACAAGATCTTCTCCATGCCGGCCCTTCGCAAGCTCCGGGGTCACGGGACCTTGCTTCGCGTAGTCGTTACAGGTGATAGTTAATCTGTAATAGTCGCTTATAGTAGATAATAGTAACTATATAAATAAAGACTTACTATTGAAGATAAATTCTAATAGATAATAATAGTAATTGAATTTGAAATAAGCTAAAGGTAATAGTATTATAAGTATATCTCTCCTATAGTAATAATTATAAACTTTCCTTTTAGCGATACTATAATTATTAAGTACGTATCTACTATATCGATTCTGTCGATCTACGGCCCTATAGTAATTACTAACGGACTATAGGATATCTACTACTACTACTGCTACTGCTACCTCTACTGCCGCTGCCTTAGTAGCCTAATCTTACGCTACCGGCCTTGCGGCTCCTCTACTAACCCTTATTATATAAGTTAGCCCTAGCTATCTAACAGTCCGTAACTTAGCTAACGAATACTCGTAAGGCCGCTCTTACTCGCTCGCGCTACTACTACTATAACGCGGCTCTTTCCCCTCTCCTCTCTCCGCGCTACTAATTTACATCCGGGTCAAGTCTTTTCCGGTACTACTTAGTCCTCTAACCTGTGACGCTTGCTCTAGAAAGGTCTTAAAACTACATGAGTAATAAGATCTCATATTATTATGAATATGAAGTATTAAGAATCACTTTAGAATCTATAACTAAGGAGTAAAGAAGTAGAGAGAGAAGGGAAGTATATATATGAAAAGGGGCCCCTAAACTCTACTCGTTTAATCTCGCTTAGTAGTAAGTGTTTCTACTAATAGGGAGAAACCTCTAAACCTAACTAGTTATTATACTACCTCTCCCTCCGAAAAAAGCTCGCCCTCGAGCGTTAGTCTATTTCCTTATTACTATTAAGGTAGTCGTAATTATTAATTCTATCGTAGAAAGCTTTTAGCTAATTAGGTAGTTTAGCGGGAGGTCTAGCTTATATTAGGTTATTAAGGTAGAATTATTATAGCTTAGCGGGAGCGTATTTAATATCTATAGCGTCGTACTATATAAGATCGACATCTTAATTTAACTAGGAAACTCGGTATAAGAAGCTATTGCGCTACTTACGGTACATAAGTATATCTTCGATCTCCTATTTATCGTTACTAGTAATATTAATAAGTAGTAGTAGTAGTAAGGTTTATCTTAGTAAGGGGTCGTTTAGATACTTCTATAGCTTAGCAGTAGGGAATACGTTATATACTTTCATACTAGTAAGGAGCTCTAGATAATAAGAGCTTCCGACTTTTTCAATTATATAGAAGAGTCCGTTAGTTAGGAAGTCGAGTTTTTTATTAGGTCGAGTACTCGTAAAGTAGCGTATATCTAGCTAGATAAGGTCGTTTATAGTAAAGTCAACTTCATAGTATAAGCGATTATAGGATTAGGATATCTTAGCTTATATACGTTAGAAGCTTAATTAAGTAGTAGTCTAAGCGTCGCGCAGACGATTAGCGTAATCTAGAGCTTACTAAGTATTCAACTTATTAGTAGGCGTAGTAGAGTTAGGTAAGTCTTTCTAATTCTAATTAACGCGGGGTATATATCTATAAATAACTTTAAAGGGTAAGAGACCTCTAAGGGATTCGTAAGGGAGAGTTATCTAGGCGTAGTCTATAATAAGTGAGAATTCCGACTAGTCGTCTTAATAATAAGAGATAAAAAGTCGTAATCTACGTTAGAGATATTAGTTATAGATCTCTATTTAGCTATCTATTTATAAGTAGTCTACTATAGAAAGCTATCTTTTAGTGCTAAGAATCGTAATAACTATAGTCTAAAAACAGGAAACGAATTAAGGCCCTCTATTAGAAGTAATTATTAATAGAGCTCCGAAATAGTAGTATACGTAGTATAAGTAAAGCTTTATAAGGTCGCGCGTATCGGAGGTCTTTCGGTATAGAATACTAATTACTTATTTACTAAAACAGTCGATAAATACGAGAACGTTATTATAGCTATATTTATTATAGTTAAAGCTATAGTAGTCGACTGTAATATACTTCTATAGATATGATAATATAGGTAGAGGTTAGAGGAAGCCTGGTTTCTTATCGCGTAGCACTTAAATTCGTTAGTAAGTATAATAGTTACGGTAGTACTAGTTAATAGTTAAAGCGATTCTGTACTACTAGTATTATAATACTAGTAGTTATAAGGTCTTCTTTACACTTAGATAAGCAGTCTCTAATTAGTCGTATACTTCGCGTATAAGTAGCGTGCGAAGGTATAAAACGTTAAGTATAATTAGTCTTCCTTTATAGAGTAGAAGATCTTTTTCTATAGTTAGTTTTCTAGGAGTAATAGAGAGAGCTTATTTCCGTAGTACTTAGAGTAATAGCGTAATACGATTAGTACTAAGTACTTACTATACTATAGAAAAGACTAGCGATAGGTTAGCGACTTCTAAGGCGTTAATAAGCTTAAAGTTATCTATAGAGTCGGAGCTATTCCGGAGGTTACTTATAAGTAGTACTAGATCGATTTAGTTTTCGCGTAGTAGCTATTATAAACGCTAAGTTCTTTTAGTATTATTCTAGTTATCTAATTTATCTATTCTGCGAGAGAGAGCGTTAGTAAGTAGATTATACTTCCTAGGTTAATAAGTAATTATAAAGTTATAATCTGCGAGTAGCTCAGCTTATCAGGCTTATTATACGTTTAGCTATTTAGAAGTTATAAAGTACTTAAGAGCTTTATAATTAGTAATAATACGGATCTGATATAGTACGCCTGCGAGCTTAGATCTCTAGTTACTAAAAGATTATATAATTACGAGTATTTCCTTATCGTAGATAGCGTAATTAAGCTCGGCAGGTAGTATAATCTTAGAGAAGTAAGCTACTAGGAACTAGTCTTCGTTATACTATTACGATAGTATACCTACTATTACTCTATTACTAGCGTCTGTTTCGATTATATAAGGTAGATATTACTAATAGTAGTAGAGGAGTAGTACTAAAGTGAGAGCGTACTTTAGGT